>JAUPFP010000017.1:4295959-4538459 GCA_036925085.1 Brachycybe producta | reverse complement strand
CTCACTAAAAATGTGGCTGTTTCGTAACCAGTTTACTCTCACTGCAAGAGAAAAAAAAGGACTATGCAACATATGTGTCTTTCTTGTTTATGTCTACATCAAGGCTTGGTTCACTGCCCCACTTCCCATTACTGCAGCTTTCAATGATCAACAGCTTCTGCAAAAGCTTAGAGATTATAAAAAAATCAATCCTTCAATATCCAATGTTACTTGCAAGAAATTTGAGGGACATTTTTGGTACTTAAGTGAGGAACTAGTTGGATTGGCATTTTTGATGAGTGTGCCAATCAAATCAAAACAGGCAATGCTAAAATATCTTTATGAAAAGGAAGGTGCAGATCAGCCTCTGAAGAGAATCCAAAAATGCCAGTGGCTCCGTTAATATGAGAATAGAAGACTTTGTATCGAAGAACTCAATGCACTTATTTGACCATCTTGGCATTTCCAAAAGGTTCTTAGAACATGATCCAAAGATATGGCATCTGCGAGAAGACTACAAGCAAGCTAAGGATATCATAAAACATTTACAAGTTGTGAATGACAATGCTGAAAGAGGTGTGGCATTGATGAAAGAGTACAATCCAATATTAACAAAAAATGAAGATCAGAAACAGTATTTGCTTCAAGTTGTGAAAGAACATTCTAGTCGTTATCCAGATTGCAAAAAGACTACATTAGCTACTTTGTAGTCATTACATGTTTGGTCCAATGTTAATAAAATGTGCATAAATTACATTGTTGTGTTTTAATTGTAACTTATGTATACAAAATAGTTCATTCTAATTATTTCAATATTAGTGACACTAGATAAACAATGGTATATACAGTTTAGGAGAATACATAATGATTACGCTATTACGAAAACTTTGAATTCATTGAGCTACCTCTAAATATCAATTAAAATTTATAAACTTTTATGTAGACTATTTTTTTGGTTGGGAGAACAATTCTGGGGGGTCAGAACATGAAATATTTGCATTTAAAAATTACCATATATATCAAGGGACCACCCTAATATATATATGTACGTATATATATAATGCAAGAACTTAGCCAAAATTGGTCATAAGTTCGTTCTTTAAGAATTCGATCCAGAATCAAGAAAAATGACTTTATATACCGTGAGAATTCACAAGTCGGATTTTCAGGGCACAAATTTCTGATTGGACAAATAAAGTTTTGGGCCCAAATATACCAATGCAAGGATTGGTCTACTTGGCCAAAACCGATGACTCATCGTCTCTTATCGCAGCTAAGTGATAAGAAAAGAAAACGTGAACAAATCAATTAAAACGTAATAAAAACCCACTCATGTGGAAGTGGACATGAGGGGAAAACGATAAGGTCAATTACAAAAATAGAATCCGGGTCAATCGGTACCTTATGTACGAAGTGGCCCAGAAGCTACAAACGAAATACAAGGTGAAAATAAAATGTTGGGACCAAAATAAAAACAGCGCTAAATGAAAAATTAAGCGGCGGGCCCAAAACGTATCAATGGACATAGTGGGGACTCAACCTGTGTGGAATGAAAATGCATAATCTGTTTGTAACAATTCACTATATTTAATTTATTT
The DNA here is from genome assembly GCA_036925085.1 of Brachycybe producta. NCBI lineage: Eukaryota > Metazoa > Arthropoda > Diplopoda > Playtdesmida > Andrognathidae > Brachycybe > Brachycybe producta. The sequence continues at coordinate 4,536,882 of JAUPFP010000017.1, read as the reverse complement.
TCAGAACTAGCAAGAGCAGAATCGAAAGATTTGGACCGCGCCGCAATTGCTCACAGGCTTCAGGAAGACATTGTTTGTATTCTTTCAACAATTGTTTATATATGGATTCACATCATTTTAATTTTTTTTTTCGTAGTTAGAAGAAGCGGGCAGATTACAGCGTAATGTAGCGGATACTGTAAGTTTCTTTCATTTGATTATAATGTGCGTGTATACATCATTGTGCATTTTCAGTATTTACCTGTTGAACATGAAGACATTCAAATCTTAAAAGGGCACAAGTTGTCTCCGACATGTGTTGTTATATCAACAGATGATAAGTTAATGTTTTCTGCCTCCAAAGATGGAGCATTGATTAAGTGTGAGTTGATTTTGTCATCATAGTCGATCAAAACTGTAAGGTGTTTTAATTTTGTAGGGTCCATTGAGACGGGCGAACGTTTGAAAGTAGTTCTCCTCACTCATAAATTTGAAGGAGAATCGAAACTGAGAGGACATTCAAAGAAGATCATGTCGCTAGCAATATCATCTGATTCAAAGTACTTGGTGAGTAATAAGTGAATCTATACTTTTCTTGTTGTGGATGACTTTTTGAATTTCACATGAAAATCAATTTGAATTTATTTAATTCGTTTATTTTAACTTTCATTATTAAAGTTTAAAAATCTGATAGTTAATTAGCGGTTGAGGACACTTGTGTTTTGTTTGAAACAAATAGTTACCTAACGTTTCGGAGATGCCATGATCTTTGTAGGTTAGGGGATTTGGGCATACTTTTGGACGGATCTGGGATGTGTGAGCATTTGACGTCGACCTTATAAAAAATACCAACTTGATGATGTTTTCTGCAACTCGTTTCTTCTCCTGATCGTGCGGTGACCGCACGAAGAAGATTCGAGTTACAGAAGTCATCGAATGGCGATCGATTGCGATTATCTTTCTGTGCAGAGGTGTAATCTTTGCAGAAGGATGGTGGCCATCTCTCCTGGTTGACACTGATATGCATCTTTCTTTGTTGTTACCGATTGAAGATGCTGTAGCTGCTCCAGGATCTGTATTTCTCCTTGCCTTATGGTGTCTCCCGCCTGTTTAGAGAAGTATTAGTTTCCAGACATAAAGACAATGCGGTTTCTAATTGTAATGCTTTTATTCATCCTTGCTCAGAAACATCAACAGTACAAGAATGAATATTGTTGATTAAAGGTGTCCTCGTGCCCATGATGTGGTACTGATAAGAATCTACGTAATACAAAGATGAGAAAAGAGAAGGACAACGAACAAAGAGAAACACGGTCTTTTTATATCTTGGACCTGTGTACACCATGGTCCTAAAAGTATCAATCCACCACTAGAATATTAATTAGGAGAGGAGGGAGGGACAAGCAGGAGTTGTTTACCTCCCAGGCTATGGTTGTGGCGGGATCTGGAATTACTAGGTGTTACAGATGAGTGAATTATAACTATACAACTTGAGGCAGCGTTGTTGGCAATTATTACTTTTCTTAAGAAAAATACAGTATATGAACATATTTGAAAACATTTCTTAAGTTGAACCGAGAATGGAAAAATTACCCAAAACTTGCTAGAAGAAAAGAATGATTGGGAATGTTTTTTATAAGTTTTGAAAAGCGATTCCATTACTGTTATCAAGAATAATCAAAAATACAGGTACATTTAAACTACTCTGTCACCTCTTGTTAAAACTGAATAAAACGTATGTTTAAATACCTAACAGATCAAGACGTTGAAGCCTGCGCACTGGTCTAATGCGAACACAAGAGAACACGTACTTTTTTTTATAAACACATGTTCTGCTACAGTTAGAAACAAATAATGATTCCACTACAAACTGAAAGATCATAACAGAAAACACCTCCCCCCCCCCCCGCCGGTCTGCTGGACACAACATGGCATCTGTTCTGGCTTTAGTTCTAGATGGCACATCTGGGATGGAGCGAACACGAAGCTCCAAGCTTGTTGCAGCCCACCACAGGCTCACCTGGGTCTTACATGACCCAAGACCTAGAACAAATGTCATCCCCTGAGTTTGTCCTCAAGATGCCAAAATGATTCAACACCCACTAGAGGAACTTCCGTGGCCTCATGCCTCCCAGGTAACATCCCAGCAGGCATTGGGTGAGTGTGGCTGTGCAGCAGGCTAGCATCACTAACTCGTCACCTAGTCCCACCACTTTCAAACAGCTGTCAAACAAGGTTGATGACAGCCAACACTCGATAGCTTCCACAACTGAAAGCCACAACAATAGGTTAGCTACGCACAGGTTTGAGGGTGGCTTTCCCAGGTGATAGTACCTGTGGTATTGCTACCCCTCCATTCCCGGCTGGTCTTGCCAGTGACTGTTGGTTATTCAGGAAAATTGCTTTTGAATATGGAGGTGGATCGTACGTCAGATCCTAGGGCCTTTAAGACTCCTGTGCCAGAACTTGAAAATATAGGTGTAATCTCTGGGAGGCACGAGACCATGTTTAGTAATTCTATCTTTTCTGCTAAGGTTGCCCCACCCTGATTTACAGGCGAGCTCACCTGGGAGTGTTCTCACCGGTCAGACCCACAGTCACGATACCATGACCACTTTTGAAGATGATGGAGGTTTGCGAACAAGCACTTCTTGCATTGACTTGCCATCCATCCATGCTGCCCCTACTTGGCTGATATGGTCTGGCTGGTTTTCAGCCAGCATGCCAGTTCCTTCATGCCAGGATTCTTCCTTCAACAGTTCGGCACTTCAACATTCAGCCCCCTGGGACATACTGGTTAAAGCTGTTGGGTCACCCTTCTGCACATGCTTCGTTTTATCTTTCTTTTTTATGTAAAGAGTTACCGCGCTTTGATGTGGACCCCCTCTGCCCTCGAAGACTTACTGTGTTGTTCAGTCCACGGTAGAGGATTAGCTCCGTAGACTTCCTCGGACATTGCCATCTGTGCCTTTGGCATAGCTCCCATAGCCAAAGCGACTCCAGTGGGTTTATCGATACCAACTGTGGGAATCACAAAAAAGTTTCTTTGTGGCAGGCATTGGCTAACTTATGTCTTCAGCAGTTTTGTCCACCTCACCATGTGCTGGTGCATTTACACACTGCATAGCCCCCTCTGGGCTATTTGCTGCTGTACAGAAACAGTGGCACTGCTCGCAAAAGGGGTGACACCACAGACAACACGAAGTTCTCTTGTACTGAGCTTGTCCCATGTAGGCAATCATGACAGGGGTGAAAACTAATATGCCTGGAGCAGAAACTCCTGGCAGCTCAGCATTTTTTCAATATGAGCCTGCAGACATGCTGCTCGGATTTGTAGGACTCTTAATATTTCCTCCTGATTGGTTTTTCTAGGTGGGGTCTTTCCTCCCAAAGAGGTATTGACCTTTTTTGTCCGGGACATTTTAGATGTCATAGGTGTGGTGTGAGGGTGGGGACATTTCCATCCCTTTCCACCACCACTAAGAGATGCACTCTTTACCAGTGGTGGAAAAAAATGGCTGAGAAGCCTTTTCGTGGACTTTGAGCACCCAGGCCCTATCTTGATGCACAAGTATTGTGGGTGGAATCGCAATGGCAGGAGTAAACTTCTTTCAGCCTCACGTCCTCTGCTAGGGATTTCACCCATGCAGCAAACCTCACAGATCCAGACTTCTTTTTCTGCTTCTTTGAGCCATCCTTATGGATCTGCTGTGGCAGGATCTTCTCTACAAAGTACCACTTATTACCAATCAGGAAGTCACCTTTATGCACCATGGTTCGCCTGCTTTGTTCAACCAGTCGAGTCAAGCTTGAACATCGGCCTCCTCCACAGAGTTGGCATTCACAACCTCTATTTCATGCATTACAGGCTTAAAGACAGACAAAGGAAAAAAATAGTTAGATTTTAATGCATGGAAGCATTGTTTTATTTTTTTTTCTTCTATAACTTTATGAGCTTTATGGCGACCTCATTATGCTCCTTTTCTATAGCTCAACTCTTCTCTTGATTGCGCGGTGACTGCACGGAGAAGATTCGAGCCATAGAGAAGCCCAGAAAGATGGTGACCATCTGTTCTGGTTGCAATTGATGTGCATCTTCTTTCTTGGTTGGAAGTTGTTGCTCCTAAGGGGGATCTCTATGGCCTCGTCCTATGGTGTCTCCTTCTTGTCTAGCGAAGGGTAGGGGTAGACAATGCAGTTTCATATTGTAAACACTTTATTCTTTCTTTCACAGAAACAGTAATGTTACAAGAATGAAGATTAAAGGTGTATCCACGGGCTCATGATGTGATACGGATATAAGAATCGGTGTAGTACAAAAAGTTGAGCAAGAGTGGACAAAGAACAAAGAGGAGCATGGTCTTTTTATACCTTGGACCTGTGTACACCTACGAGGTGTAACCAGGTCCAAGTGACCATGGTCCTACGAGTATCAATGCGCCACTTAAGTATGAGTCAGAAAGAGGGAGGGAGGGACAAGTATGAATTTTTTATCCCCAGGCTATGGTTTTGGTGGGATCATGCGTTACTGGGTGTTACAACTTCTACAACTACACTTTGACCTTTTTTTTCAAGAGTAAGTCATTATTAGAATTTTTGTAAATGTTATGAATGTGTTTGCCAAGTTCAAATATTTTTTTGTACTTAATAGTAAATTTAACAGACAGTTGAATTCAACACAAAAAGTTTGTTTGCCTGCCGTTTTATGAGCATCAGCAATTTCTTATTGGTTTGTGACGTGGTCTAATGTCACATTATGAGGTACATCATTTTCTAATAGGTGTGAGCTTTTGGCATCGACCATTTTATTTTACCAACCTTTAGATGATATCTTCTGTACCTCGATTCTTCTCTGAGCCGCGCGGTGCCCGCACGGAGAAGATTCGAGCTGCAGAGTTGGATGGTGATGGATTGTGGTCACTCCTCTGCATGGGGGTGAAATCTATGCAGCAGAGTGGCAACCATCTCTCTCTTTTCCGGTCGATGCCGATATACATCTTCTCCTTTAGGTACACCGACAAGAGATGATGTTGTAGCTGCTAGGAATCGTATACCTCCTGCCTTGTGGAGTCTCCGGCCTCTGAAGAGAAGTTGGTTACATTAACATAAAGACCACGCTATTTCTTATTACAACTTTCGTTCATCACTTGTAAAGAAACACAGAATACAAGGATGAAGTAATGATACTAACGGTGCGTCCTCGAGCCCATGATTCGGAATAAGATGACGTAATACAGGCAAGGACAAGAACTACAAAGAGGAGCACGGCCCTTTTATACCTTGGACCTGTGTACACCTGCGAGGTGTAACCAGGTCCAAGTGGCCATGGTCCTATGTGTATTAATCCGCCGCTTGGGTATTAGTCAGAGGGGAGGGAGGGACGGTTGAGAGTTGTTTACCCTCCCGGGCTATGGTTTTGGCGGGATCACGAATTACAGGGTGTTACATTGGTCTGACAGTCATGAAATGGTAGGGCAAACAAAGTTTTTGTGTTAAATTTATATTTAAAAAAAAACTTTTTAATGGGTCACCAAAAGCTTCCTGTCTCCTAGGCTTATTTATTTTAATAGATAATCCAGCCCTGGTGGTATTCCAATCAGCTCAAACTCTTACATAAAAAGTTAAGTTTCCTTCATGGTAGGCTGACCATATTTATTTGAGACAAAAACGGGACATTGGGATGGCAGTATGGTATGGATTGGCAGTGGGGATGGTAAATACAAGCAGTGGCTAAAAAAAACAGTCCACCGTTAATGCTGATCAATGCTAGTGTGGCAACCTGGTCTGCTTAATTGAAAAATTTTGATTGAGCAGATGAATGCTCTATGGTAGTCTGCCTGGAAGCATACAGCAGGCTGCTAGGCAGACGCCCATTGCGTTCAATGGGTGACAGGTCAGAGGTGACCACTGTCCACCTCCATGCAGATGTGCCTCGAGGTATTAAATGGCCAGGCCGGCCATTTATCCAGGACAGTGTATTAGACCAGAAACCTGTGAACACCTGTACTGGAGGTCAAAGTGACTCCAGTTGATTTGGCCGTTTTATATTGTATAACGTAGGTTTGGCTGGTCAAACGGACCAGCCAAATATGTATATACCGTGAGTTATTAAATCTACGTTTTATTCATTTATTTGTGTATTAATTGGGGAGTTAACCAGTGGGAGGGAGGGACTCTGAGGGGAATTCACCGTCCCATTTCCGTCTTTCGGCTGGTGACTTGTGTCTGCCCATGTTGGAATTGGAGTTACACCGTTTCACCGTGTCCGGCTAGTATTCTTCGGAGGTGTCTAGTGTTGTAAGTACTTGGGGGGTTCCAATGACAGATGACTTTTTTTTCCAAAAAAACACATTGATGGTGTTACTGGCATTCCTCTACAAATGCTTCGTTTTAGTCAAAGGACATTGGGCACCTGCTCAGCACAAGTTAAAACTATTGCCTATCAAGCATTGGTTCGGCCTCATCTTGAGTATAGCTGCAGTGTATGGAATCCTCACTCTGTCACACTCTAGGATGTTGATGACATTTCATCTTTTTTCTGAAAGGTCTGACACGATGCTAAATAACACACAAATATGATTCTTTTCATACAGATTCCAAAAATGTAATTTTTATTTTGCATTTTTTTGCATTGTTTGGGTTTTCAGACATTTTTTGCATTTTTTAGGCATTTTTTTTCTATTTTTAGGACATTTTTTAAATTTTAGGGTTTATCCTCCTCTCCATTAAATATTAGACATTTCAAAACATTTAGATAGGGTTAAAATGGATGAATAACTCCATTGAACAATATTATAAAACTAGTTTCTTTTAGGTGAAATAGATGGCATTATGGTCACAGTCAAAGTACAAAGAACATCTTCCATATATGGTAAAAAGGTGTGAGACAGTATTGAACTGATTTTAATTACATTCTTAGCTTTTGTGAACATTTTTATATGCATTTGCTTGCAATTTTCTTTAACCTTGATAAAATGCCGAAATCAAAACTATCTACAGCAGGACACTTAAGCCTAGTACACACCGGATTCTTTGTTGCGATACATTGTTGCGGAACTGCTCCGATTCAATGTTGCGGGGCAGAATCTCAACTGACGCGATTCACACCCGCAACATTGTTCCGTGTCCACACCTACACTCAAGTGTTTCTTCCTCCTGCTTGCTTTCACCATGTAAATATCACCAGCAGAAGTGGCCCTTGCAATATGGGCCTACACGATGATTTATAAAGAGGGACAAATAAAGCAGAAATGGTGGTGGGCACACAAGCTCTTCTCAGCTGAGAGCACATTCGGTTTAAGCCTTTTGGACAACCTGAAACTCAGTTACACAATTTACGCAAAATTAGTTTAACAGTATTTTCAGTGGTCCACATCTTTTTTTAAGTCTGGTACTATAGTCTATAAGTCAAAAAGCTCAGTTTGCTTTTAATTATTAAAGATGTCTAATAATGTCTTAATTAAAAGCAAACTGAGCCATTTGAGGCTGTTTATGTTTCTAAAGACATCCGCACCATGAAATGTCCCGCAACAATGTTGAAATGTTTCCCATTTCGATGGGGCTCAAAAAACGTGAATCTGAGCTGCTGAGATTCAGCCCCGCAACATTTCAACATTGTTGTGGGACAGAATCGCAACAGACGAGATTCAGCCGCAATTCAGCCCCGTAACAATGTATCGCAACAAAGAATCCCAGTGTGTACTACCCTTTACGACAACTTGTTGCCGAGTTTGGTGAAAATATATTTTCCACAGATGGAACTATTTTGTTTTGCAAATTGTGTGAAACAAAAGTACCTCAGAATGCACTTAATTGTTCAGTGCAATTCTGAATAGGTATTGAGTGAATGTAAGGTTATTTCCCCAATTTTTAAGGTCATTTTTTAACTTTTTAAAGGGCATTTTATATGGTCATTTTTTCCATTTTTTAGGTCAGCAACATCCGAGCCCTATTCATAACTATACATGAGTAGGGCTTACCACTCTAAGAAAATTAGGGAGATTTTTGCTAGGACAGATTAATATTATTGGTCTTTTTTCTCTAGAGTAATAAGACAATGGAACTCTTTCTGAGGCAGTGGTGAATTTTGGTAATTTTGTTTTGTGGGATTGACATTCGTATAATCATTTTGTTTTTATGTATGTGCATTTATATGTGCTCGACAATGCTTAATGCTGCATGTGGACTTTTATATCCCTCTGCCATAGGCCTATTTGGCTGCTAGTAGAGTACTAAATGCAATTGTAATTGATAGGCTTCGTGGGAGTCGACACCACCCATCATACCATACAAGGCTGTTACGGGTGCGATCCCGTGCCCGGTGAGTTTGCTAAAATTGCCGGGTGGTATTGTGATGGACCAGTCGGGTAATTCAATAGACGGCTGTGTAACATTCCCGGTTTCACAGGGATAGCAGAGAGATCTTTGCTAGCCATTCAGAAGTGTCGAGTGAATGTTGATGATCATGTCTTTCAGTCGATTGGCTCCTGTGTTGTATACTTAACCACCAGGGACACAAGGGTCAGTACCTCAGGAGTCCAGAGGTAGAAAATAGCATTGAGATGTCTTCTTACACATCACTGCTGGAGGCTTCGTTTTCCGGTTGAATCATTGGCTATGTGGTGGCTGTAACATAAGTACCACTTCCCAATATAGAATTTATATTTTGATAAGATACTTTAATTCAAAGAACAGCGAGTCGCTGAAGATTGAGAGTATCAGTGGTGTGTCTAGTTTGTAGATTTAGCCAGTCTGATCTCTCAATCCAAGCGGTCCTGTTTATATACTCTTAATACAATACAAACATAATCGCTAAACAAAGGTGCCAGGTGTGTCTAAGTCTCTTGGACACAACCAGCACCTTCAATTAATTACATTAATTACGATATGAGAAACATCTATAAGATGTAATATTTATAACAATTAAGAAGGATCTTTTTTGATCCTTCTAATAAAACTATCAAAAGATTCTCATGTCCAAGAGTTCTGCATCGTTGGTTCTTCTAGGATATGTCCTATCAAAACCACCAATGCAGTTTTCTGGTCTATTATACTCATCTTGGAGGGCAGGGGGTCATCATCGTGATGGCCTCCCAGCCACCCCAAGCATGAGGTGAGAACCTCCGTTAAACTTTTTTTTATTTCTACAGGGTGTTTCAATAAGCTCTAAATTCAAGACGATGAATTCGTTACAGCTGTATTCAGTAAACATTGTGACTCCATGGTTACTATGGTTATACCAATTACTTGTATCCGTGATATTGATATGCGGTTATATGTGATTATGATTAATTTATGATTGTCCCAATATTAAAGTATATTTATATATTAAAAATGGGACAAAATTGACATTTTCATTAAAACGATGGGAAATCCTAAAAAATGGTACGTAATTTGTGAATTGCCAAATATATGCCAATTATGACAGTTTCATAATTGATTTTGAATCTTAGTAATGTAACGACCCGATTTGGGTCCGCCACAAACCCCTGACAAAACTTCCCCATCTTACCAGATTCCAGGCTTCTTCGGGGACCGGGATCGCAGCACATGCTACCCTCCTGATGACGTGTCTGGGTGGCGCCGGCCAACCGGAGCCTGCCTCGCCAAATATCGACAGTCGGATGACTGTCAAGCCATGACGAGAACCTATGGTGACCGCCGATGGGTCCACCGTAAAACCAGCGCGTGAAGCACCGGCCGACAAGCCGGAACAGGACGGTGGTGGTACGGCGACTCCCAACCGTACACCCCACCCTTCTCGCGGATACTTCCCCAAATAAGTGGACACAACACAGTGTATAAAAGTAAATAATATAATTTATTCAGAGATAAATTAAGACTTACTCAGTGATATAGTAACTAAACCCTCACTCTTAATGAATAAGCAATAAACTGCAGGGCATCCTGCCCTGCAGAGAACAACCAAAACCAAAGCACAAAGCACATGAACAAAGGATTGATGAATCATGATGGTGGCCATCTTGGCCACAAACAACAAAGCAGCAACACATCCACTCTGTCTCAAGTCTACTACACACTGTCCCTCCTTAATGGCTGCCTTGCCATTAAGTACCCCCAGGCTGCTCCACCTGGGGGTTGACAGTCTCCTCCCTATCTGGAGTTTGTCGTCCGCCGGGCTGCCTACTATAGCAGCCTAGCAGACGACATCAGGATTTAGGATTGCTTCTTCTAATTGAAGAAGGAGCAAAACTGGGTCATCAAACAGTTTTATTGTTGAAATAATTGCAATTTAAAATGTGTTTTGATTGATCTCCCTCAGGCTTCTGGAAGTGAGGACAAATTAATACACATTTGGAATCCGGATGCAATGAAAATTGTGCATACGTTCCGTGGACATCAAAATACTGTTTCCGTGAGTTTCAACACAATGCAAATGTAGAATCAATTGTATTACAACATTGTTTAAATGTACTTTATGTAGGGTCTGGTGTTTCGCAGGGGTACATATGACTTATATAGTGCTTCGGAAGATCGGTCTGTCAAAGTGTGGAATCTAAATGAAATGACCTACGTCGAAACACTGTCTGTATTACAAGGGTAGTTTAAAATATTTAAGATGTAACCTATTATTCTATGTTTTAAGATTTGGTCATCAAGATGCAATCTGCACTATAGATGCATTGGGACGTGAGCGAGCCATTACTGCTGGTGGTCGTGATAATACCGTGCGAATTTGGAAGATAGTTGAAGAATCGCAGCTTGTATTCATGGGTCATAAGGGATCTATTGATTGTGTACGCCTCATAAACGAGGAACACTTCATGACGTGTGCTGATGATGGGTAAAAACAGCTAATATTTCTACAGCAACCCACAACGCCTAATCTCACATTTTTGGTTTTTTTTTTAACTTCAGTCTATGAAACTGCTGGTTACATTTCATGTCAATATTGTTTACCTACGAGTAATATTGCAGTGTTTCTTGCAAAACCTTAACATGAACGTTTTCTGCAAGTTGTGCAAGAAATCCCTGTAAGTCGTATAACAATATTGATATTGATAAATGACAGTGGTACATTTCGTGCAATAAATTATAATTAACAGTTTTGTTAATTATAATTTATTGCACGAAATGTACCACTGTAATTATTTGGAAATGCTTTGCCTCTTTTATTAACATATGTGAGGCCATAACTTAGTTTGACCATCTGTTACTATTAACTGTAGTATTGAAAAAAATTTAAAATAAGCACATCGCATTTAGTATTTTTATTTATTGTCAGAAAATCTAAAATATTATTGTTTTTTACAAAAAAAATTTTTAAAAAATTTAAAAGACAACTTAAAAACAAGTTCTTTTGGAAAAAAAGAAATTGTTTTTAAGTCGTCTTTTAAATTTTTTGTTTAAAAAAAAATTATATAAAAAAGTTTTTGGCTTTTGCAAAGTTTTTAAATTAGGCTTTTAAAAAAGAACATTGTTTTTAATTTTATAATTCAACACCAAGAAAACTCTTATCTAATATATTATCACTTTTTGTTTTCTTCAAAAGAATCATTTTTACTTATAAAATAGAATTATGGGGATGGAAACGTGCCACGTACATCAATGGGGTGATATAATTGCCGATGTAGGGGCTAAGGTGCTCACATTGTTACTATTACCATTTGCGAAAAACCATTTTTAAAAATGTGTTAGTGTAACGACCCGACTTGGTCGCTACAATACCCACGGTAAATTTGACTTAACTTACCGTCGCTGACCCTCCTTGGGACGGGTCGAAGCGCTGGCCAGCCCTCCTCTTGTACCCGTCCGTGCCACGGGTAGCGCCGATCGGAGGATCCTCCACGCCGCAAGCCGACGGACGAAGACCGCCGAACAAGACGAGGAATCCACGGTAGATTCCCGATGAATCCTACCGTGGATGAACCGCGCGCGAAGCACCGGCCGACACGATGATGCACATGCCGAAACAGGACGGTGGTGGGCGGCAACCCCAGCCGAGAACCCCCACCCTCCCCGCGGTAACTTCCCCAGTATTATTAAGCAAATAATAAAAGACACGGACACAGTGGTTGTAGAGAGTGAAAATAAACAATATATTTATTCAATGGAATAAACCAAAAACACTCACTTATAAATGGGCAATATCTGCTGGTAATTGTACCAGCAGAGAGCCAACAAAGAGATGAACAATAGATGAATAGAGCTGAGTCTCCTGGCTAATTCCTGCCAGGAGAAGAGGTTAATAACCTCTTTATCCAAACAAAGACACAAGATGAATGGTGGCCATTTTGGCCACCTGTTGATTAAGATGAAGCATCCAACACATGCACTCAGCATCAGGGTTCTCTTTCCACTGTCCAGTATACAATGGCCGCCGCCATTATATACACCCCCAGGCTGCTCCACCTGGGGGAGGACAGGGACCCTTGCTGGCCATTTTGTCGTCTGCTTGGCAATGAATTTGACAAGTGCCTAGCAGACGACATGGGATTTAGTTCTGCACCAAAAAGGAGCAGAACTGGGTCGTCACAATCCTCTCAACTTCCCTGATCCGCCCCGGGATCAGGTCGGCTGAGCCAGCAAGGATTGCGCCCATGACCCCCACTCAGTTTCAGACTGATTTCTTCGGTGGTGGATTCATCGGAGCCACCATCCACTCCGACATCCACCGACGTATCCACCACGAACACATCCGGGTGTTTCTCCACCCGAGACCGACATCGAAATCAGTCCCCCTGAGTCTTAACACCTCTTGCTGTCGAAACGCTCCGACGGCAAGTGTGTCAAGTTGCGGACTCTGACGAAGAGTCCGACTTGTAAGAAGGTCTACGAGGGCGGCCGCGGGATCGGACACGCTACCTCGTAGAGGGTGGGTGACAAATTCTCCCACCATTCCTTCCAAGTCGCAGCCAAGGAGACGCTGAACGTATGGGGCCGCGAGCTGGGCTACATGTACAAGTCCAGCTCCTGTCCCCACCACGTCGAGAACAGCGTAGCATCTCCTTACCGGGTTGACGACCAGCAACACCGGATAGTCTGTACTGCCAAATGCCAGCACATATCGCATGGCAAATGACGGCAACGACGGCGTCCACGGAACTGGGAGTGGCTCTCCCAGACGATAGTATCCGTGGTATTGGTACCCCTCCATTCCCGGCTGGTCCTGCCACAGACCAAGCCGGTTATTCAGAAAGACCTCTCCTTCTGAATACGGAGGCTCCGCACCAAAGCGTCGACCCTCGCCCTCAGGCTCAGGAGACTTGGCTCTTTCTTCCGGTCCTAGGGCCGCAAAGACCCCATCATCGGGACCCGGAGAGAAGGGTGTCCTTCCTTCGGAAGGCACGGGACCACGTTTGGCGGGAACATTACTTTTCCCCGCCGGGCTGCCCCCACCGCTAGGTAACGGTGAGCTGACCCGGTGGAGAGTTCCCACCGACCGAACTAACAAGTTCGGTACCGCCACCACCTTCGGGGAGGATGACGGTATACCGAGAACAACGTCTCGCATTGACCGATCATCCATCCGCGCCGTCGTGCTATGACGGGTATGGTGCGGTTGGCTCCCGGCCGACACGGCCGCACCGTGTCGGGACTCCTCCTCCTCGGTCCCGATACTTCCACCACCACCAGTCCCCTGGGACCCACGGGTGGAAGTCTTCGGACCTCCCTTCTTCTCATGATGGGCCTTCTTGCCCTTCTTTTTCTTCTTTTTCTTTTTCTTCTTATCATGAGAAGAAGGTTCACCGTGCTGCGAGCTGGACGCACCATGGCTCGCAGACTTACCGGGCCGGTCAGTCTTAGGAGGGTGGTTAGCCCCCTTCGATTGACCGGACTTACTAGTCGCAGACGTTCTAGCCGAAGCTGTACTAGTCTTTGAACTAGCTCCCGTAGCCGAACCGACGGTCGAGGATGCTCGTGTCGCCACGAAGCGTCCCTTTCCATCCCGGGGAAGATCTCTCTTCTTCGGGGCAAGGGTCGGCTGACCCTTGCCACCAACAGGTTTAACTGCCGCACCTTGGTGAGGTGCCTTGGCAGCTTGTATCGCCCCCCTTTGGGCGATACGCTGTTGGCCAGCGGCCGTGGCGGCACTCGGAATAGGAGTGGCACCAACTCCGACGGGAGGTTCCCCTGTACTGAGCGGATTCCTGGCATCAGCATCCCGCAGGGGCGGAAACTGAGAGGCCTGGAGCTCAAACTCCCGACGGCGTGCAGCCTTCTTGTCCCGCAGGACAAGGGCAGCACATCTGGCCGCTTGTGCCTGGTGGTACCGCAAGCGGTCCTCCTGGCTCCACTTTCCTTTGGGAAAGCCGGCCGGACCTCCACGAGAGGTCTTAGCCTTCTTTCCCACCGGATTACTGGCCAAAGGTGGGGTGAAGGGGCGGGGACGTTTCTGTCCCTGACCACCACCACCACTGGCACGAGTGCTCTTCCTCGGAGCGGGAGGAGAGGGCTGATTGGCCTTCTTTTCCGCTCTTCGGTCCCTCTTGGGAGTTGCAGACTGCCAGCTTGAACAGCCAGCCTCCGCTTCGGTTGGTCCCGAAACCGGAGGCTGACCAACAGGCCAGGCAGCACCCGCAGCTCCCTCAGGATGAGCTGGCGACACAGGGAGAAGACCCACTGCCGGCGTAAACTTTGCCAAGGCAGCCTTCGTCCGCTCCAACTGTGCCTCCCTCTTCGCCAGGGCTTTCATCCTGGCGGTGTACCGAGCAGCTCCGGACTTCTTTTTGGATTTAGAACCGTCCTTACGGAACTGCTGGGTAGGGTACTCCCCAACGAAGTAGCGTTTCCCATCCGACGCCAGGAAACCACCTGACGCCGATTGGTACTGCGCGGCTTCATCCTGCCTTTCCAGACAGGCCGCTTCCGTCTCCCCAACAGGGTCGACCGGAATTGGACTGCCCTTCCGGGCTGGAGTACCCTCCTGGGATCCGGTCACAGACCGTTTACCCAGGGAGCCTGATCCCCTCCCTTCAGACTCCGAAGAGTCCTCTGAAGAGAGGATCCGTTGGCCTCGCCACCGCCTGGAGACGGGCACCACATCATCTTCCATGGTGTCCATCTCCGCCTCCGTGTCGATGACCAGGGTTCCTCCCAAGGAGGCATCCCTGCTTCCCTCAGCCAGGCTAGCCAATTCTAGCCGGCCTTGGTCCGCCGGAGGATCACACTTCGTCAAAGAGGTAGCTGCCAAACCGGTGGCCACCTCCTCGACGGGCGTGCTGGCCCGCACCGGCTCACCAACCGCCGGGATCTCCATGGCTCCCAACCTAATGGTCGCCCTCGGAGAACCCACGGTGGGAGGCGGTGTCAACCGTCCCCAAACAGACCCATAGTATAGAGGGGTCCGAGGGGACGGCTGGGTCACCACAGCATCATCAGCCAATAGCAGACCCAAAGGTCCGCCGTCGGCCAAGTCAGCTATGGCCCGACCCAAAGAGTCCGGGGAGCAAGCGGCATCCGACTCCAACAGCTCTGCATCCCCCGGATGCAACGAGCTGAGGGAGGAGGAACCACTGCCACCCCCGCCAGTTACGTCCTTCTCCGCCGTGGCTACCTGAAACAGATCAAAAAACATGGTAAAAATTTGACCTATTACGGTAGGAAACATTTTCCACGGTCCAAAACCGCGAAAAAATGTTTTCCGGCCGGGCAGGCACCGTGGTACACGGCCAAAGCCGTCCCCAACGGTAATTGCACGGTCGGAACCGGCCAAAAACATTTTTGGTCGGTCCGAATTCCGTAATTTTACGTTCGGTAACTTGGGCGGTGATTTCCACGGTAAATCACCGTAGGAAATCCCGTTTCCACCGTGCATATCCCGTGACCCACGGTAAAAACCGTCCTTCACGGGAATCGCACGGTCGGAATCGGCCAAACAGGTGTTTGGACCGTCCAAACCTGGCACCGACACTTCAGGTTCGTTGGGGAGTGATTTGCACGGACAACTACCGTGCAAAACCACTTTCTGTCCGTTAGAACACCGTGGACCACGGTCGAAACCATTTTCCACGGTGGTTGCACGGACAGAACCGTGCAAAAACACCTTTTCACCGTCTAAACTCCGTAGAACTTGGTCCTCACCAAGTCCCACGGCGTTCTGACGGTAAAACACCGTGTTCTCCACGGCCCCATCAGCGGTAGCATCACCGTCAAAACTATGACGGTGACGCCTCCACCAAAACCACGTGTTCAAGCGGTCAATGACCGCTTGACACACCCAAAAGCAATAAAAGAATACTGCCAAAGGGCAGGAAAAGGAAATTCCCCTTTGGGGACTTACTTCTTGTTTTGAAGCATCCAATTGTCCTGAGTTTTTGCCTTTTCGTCGGTGAAATACACGTTTTTTTACAACAATAGCGGCAAACGTCCGTCTTTTTTTTAATTTAACGACAAGATGGCGTTTAGCCGCTAATTTCACCAACGGAATGGCTAGCAGCGGCGGCTTGGCGGCTAACACCACATTAGCCGCCTCCATTGCTGTTACCATAGAGATTCTACCGTCGTCTGCCACAATAGGAGCAGATACACGGCCTGAATCTCTATGGAAAGACTCAGGAGAGAGATCTTTAGGAGAAATAACTTCTGCAGACTCCTCTTCGAGTTTGCAGTTGGGAATTGTGGATTTCTCCACCCAGCTCCCCCTGAACAACCGCCATCTGTCCGTGACAGACAGGCGGCGCCCAGTCCAGGGGTCACTGCGCTCCCAATCCTTATTTCCCCAATTCAAGTCATCATCCCACAACAGGGAATGACCTGCTCTCTCCCACCAGGACAGGGACTTCCAAAGTCCCTGCACCACCCTGGTGCCAATTGGAGCTCCAGAGGAAGCTTGCATAACCTCAAAGGCCCTGGGTTTCCTCGGACGGAGGTAATACCGGGGCCGAGGTGCTTCCTCTGCCTCAGAGTCAGACGACTCCACCACCAAGCTAGGCTGGCCAGAAGGTCCTGGAGAGATATCATCCCTCCTTTCACTTCTAGCTGACCCAGACTCAGCATCACTGGACCCTTCAGAGTTCGATGAGGTTTCAGAGCCACCTAGGCCATCTTCCTCACGAACCCCACATGTGGGAATGTACGGCTTCAAGTTATCAACGTGAAACCGGTCCCGCACCTTCCGACCATACCCATCTACGAATTCTATCTCGTAGACTAGGTCGGAAACCTGCCGGACCACCGTACCCAGTTCAGCCTTGTAAGCGAAATTCCACTTCTTGGCTTGACCGAGCTTCCCAGCCATATCCCTTATCCAGACCTTATTACCAGGCTGGTATCGGGGTGGCTCCACCCGGCCGGCGTCATACCGACTCTTCTGTCTTCTTTGAGCGGCCGCCAAATTTTGACGAGCACGCTCTTCCACGGCTTGCTGGTCGGGCAAGTCGCGGACCGGACCGTTAGGGAGGAGATTGTCAATCCCCAACCTAGGCTCACGACCAAACAACAATTGGTACGGAGACACTTCCGTGCTCTCCTGCACCGCAGTGTTGTAGGCCCACACGGCGGGCCGCAATTTCTCCCACCAATCACGTTGGTCCTTGAGGGGATCAAGGTAACGCTTGATGGTTTCCATCACGGTCTTGTTCGTACGCTCCGTAAGCCCATTGGCCTGCGGATGGTACGCCGTCGTGAAGTGCTGCGCTATACTATAGCGCTCCCGGAACTTTCGCAAAATCTTGCTACAGAACTGGGATCCACGATCCGAGATGAGAGTAGTCGGAGTACCGTACACCGACAAGATCTCATCTTTCAGGAACTTGACAACACAAGCGGCCGTAGCCCTTCGTACTGCCTTTGCCACGCCGTACCGGGTGAAGTAGTCCACCATAATCAATACATATGTGACTCCACCCACGGACGCGGGAAAAGGCCCAACAAAGTCCATTCCCCAGGCATGAACCGGGTACTCAGGAACTATGGGTTGCAAGAATCCTTGAGCTCTTGCGAACTGTCGTACTCTCTGACACACTAAGCATGACTTAACATACTCCACCGTGTCACGTTTCATACCTAACCAGTAGAAACGAGTACGCATACGTTGGTAGGTCTTGTACACTCCGAAGTGACCAGCTTCGGAGCTATCGTGCAACTTCCGCAAGCAGAAGGCTTGACACGACCTCGGCACAACCAACACAGTTCTAGTGCGATCCTGAATGGATTTGATGGCATACAACAGTTTGTCTGCCACCACAAACTTGAACCTTAAGTCCGAGTTGGGGTCGGTGGAGAGCTCACGCTTCACCTTGGAGCACCAACTGTCGTTGGCCTGCTCCATTACCCAATCCACCTCAGACCGGATCCGGTAAATCACCTCACCCACGTCGGCTTCGACGTGTTCAGGCAAAGAAGGATCAACAACTTCCTTCACCGGATACCGACTCAAACAGTCAGCATCCTCGTGAAGTTTCCCCTTCTTGAACTGAATCTTATACCGGTACTCCTGCAACTGCATTTGCCAACGCCCCAACCTGCCTTGCAGGTTTTTGGCAGTCTGCAAATGACAGAGCGCATGGTGATCTGTTACGATCACAAAGTCCCGGTTAAAGATGTAAGGTCGGAATTTACCCACGGCAAACATGATCGCCAAGCATTCCTGCTCGGTGACACTATACCGTGTTTCCGGTCCCTTCATGAGCCGGCTAGCGTAGGCCAGAACCCGAGGAGCCTTGTCCTCAGGTAACTTCTGGTATACTACGACACCTAGACCGTACCCACTAGCATCGGTGTGAATTAACACCTCACCACGTGGATCATACATGGTGAGCACCGGTGCCTCGGTTAAAAATGCCTTTAACCGTTCGAAAGCTAGACCACACTGTTCCGACCAATCAAAGGACGCATCCTTCCTGGTCAGATCATGCAGTGGTCTTGCGATCTTAGCAAAGTCCTTGATGAACCTACGGTAGTAGCCGGCCAGTCCAAGAAAACTTCGGACGGCGGTCACCGTTGTAGGGACATCGAACTCCTCGACTGCTCTTACGAGTCCCGGGTCCGGAGCAACTCCCTCGGCACTCACAATGTGACCGAGATATTTGACCTTGTCAAAACCGAAGAAACATTTCTTCGGCTGGAGTTTCAGCTCCGCCCCTCGTAACAGTCTCAGGACAGTACTCAAGCGTTCGAGAAACTGCTCGAAGGTGCTCCCAAAGACGATAATATCGTCTAGGTACACCAAGCAGCTCTCCCACTTGTGTCCCGCCAACAAGAGGTCTAACGCTCTTGGCATGGTGGCAGGAGCATTGCAGAGTCCGAAAGGCATTTTTCGGAACTCAAACAGACCTTGAGAGCAAATGAATGCTGTCTTCTCAATGTCTTGCTCCGCCATCCTGACCTGCCAGTAACCACTAGCAAGGTCTAGGGTTGCGAAATACTTCGCTCCAGCAAGTGAATCGAGGGCATCATCGATGCGAGGTAACGGGTACTGATCCGCCTTAGTTTGGGCATTCAGTCGCCGATAGTCCACACAGAAACGGAAGCCACCATCCTTCTTGCGAACAAGCAAGATAGGGCTCGCGTAGGGACTATGCGAAGGTTGGATTACCCCTGCATCCAACATCTTCGCTACCTCTTCTCTCTCGATTGCACGAGCCGCCGGAGCGGTTCTTCGCAATCCTTCACGCACCAGAGGTAACCCACCGGTATCAATTGTGTGCTCGACGAGCGGGGTTTCCCCCAGCTCTGTGTAATCGAACGCAAAATGATCACGGCGTTCCAGCAGGAACTCCCGAAGCTGTGCCGCCTCCTCAGGCTTCAGACTAGGTCCGATTTTAAGGCACTCTTCGAGAGTGGGCTTGACTTCCGCATTGAGGATCCGGCGACCTTTCTTGGTCGCCCCTCTCAACTTAGGCGGAAGCCCCCCTGGTCGACCATCTCCATGAGTGGGGTCTCCCCCTCTCAACTTAGATGGAACGTCCAGTCCCACCACTAGGGCTGCCTCCACAGCTTGAGCTGTCGCCACACCCTCCCCTGTTTCCAGGGCAATGGGTACGTCGGCGACGTTCTCAAGCCAAATGTCGTAAGAGCCTTCTTCTGTGGCTTCGGCAATACCTGCCACTGCCAACAGACCACGGCCACCTAAGGCTTTACGATGGGGCTCAACGAGAAGCAGCTGTCCAGGGCCAGCATGCTCTATCAAGCTCACGGAAACTACCTTCCGCTCATGAGCTGATAACCATACGTTCTGCAACAGTCGCAGGGAACAAACTTCCCCGCTCCTAATTGGAGAACTGGTCTCGGCAAGCGTAGGTGACACAATGTCAACCCACCCATCCACCTTTTCAGGCTCCGCAGGCATACCTTCCGGGAACCCGAAAGGAGGGAGTAGCACCGGCTCCACAGAATCGTGAAGCCTCGCCAACGCCTCCAATACGGAACTCGGAAGTTGTACCGAAGTACCCTGCGCAGCCTGGACGGCCAGTGCGGCATGAAGAGCATCTGGATGTGCATTCCAGATGTCTTCCCGGAAATAAACTTTCCGGCTCACGACGTCCAACATTAACCCAAACCGGGAAGCCAGGTCAACACCTATTACGGCTTCCCCTTCACCCTCAATGAGGAGAAGATGGGTATGTATGGACCGTCCGTGGATTGACATGTCCACGTACATGACTCCTTCTATCTGGATGGAGTACCCGCTCATGCCCGTCCGGAATGAGGGGAGGCTAACCTCCTGCACCGGTAACTCCATCTCCCGTGCCACCGACATGCTCATTACCGATACTTCGGCACCGGTGTCGACGATCGACTCAACCAGCCGACCATCCATCGACACCAGAACACGCGGTGCCCCACGCAAGTAAGCACGGCTCTGTAATTCTGGAATGGGCAACCGTCGTTGCCCGACATTACTTCTCTGAGCCTCATCCGGTCGTACCGGATGCTCAGGGGCCTGGCTTCCAGTCTCCACACCAGGAGACCCACCAGGCCTGGGCGACAGCATGGGCGCACCAACGCTCGAAGCCCTCGTAATGCCCGTACCACTCGGACCTTCCTCCCCCTCATCAGGGAAGAAAGGTGCCACCCAGCTCTCCAGCCGGGCAAGCGCAGCTTCCAGTGTGGGGCTTGGCTCCTGAAATACCCACTGGGTAATTTCTGGGTCCGCAGACCTAGCCAGAGGCACCCCTGCGTCATGCAGGATACCCACATATCTGGAGACTGCCCGAAGGTACGCTCCTTCTTTACTTCGCCGGCTTTGCCGGGCACCTGAGTTTTGTAGCATTACCGGTCGACTGCAGCTCAGTTCTGCAGGGACCGGCGCCGGTTTAACGAGGGCGGGCCCTCGTTTCTGGCAACAGGTAGATAGAACATCTGTCCATCAATGACGGTGGACAGATACTCCCGGCCCTGCAGTACCACGGGTGCTAGACCCGGCAGGTACTGCACCACGGGGCTTTCGCCCGGTGGTACTCGAGCAACCTGTCCTTGGGCAACAGCCCTCGGACAGTCCTTCCTAAGGTGACCCATTTGGTTACACCGAAAGCATGGACCTGGTTGCCTACGAGTAGGACCTCCACCTCCAGCCGTTTGGCTGGAACTTGACGGGGCCGCTGTGGACTTATTTCCACCCTGGCTCTGCCGCTTCGTCTTTCTTCCCTTCTGCCCTCCGGTCTTGGCAGTAGCTCCGTCCGATTTGGACGGTGCCGCTGCCTTCGCACCCGAAGAGGTAGAAGTAGACGTAGCAGAGCTCTTGGGCTTTGCCACAGCACCAGAGACCTTGGCCGCAGCCTGAGTCCCTGGTACCGTCAAGGTACGGGCAGGTAACGCTCCCGCCGTAAGCATGTCGGCCTCGACCAACATTGCCTCGGTGGTAAAGTCCCTGACCGTCTCAGCTTTCGATCCCCAGAGAGGTCTGAGAATCTCCGGCTGCAGTTTCTTCTTGTATCGGAGGAGTCGACAAGACTCATCCTCACCAGGAGAAACTCGTTCTGCTAGCTCAACAAAGCGCCAGTAGAACGCCTGGAGTGATTCTGCAGGCCCTTGCTTCATGGCCTTGAAACGGTCGAAACAGGCCTGAGCCTGATTCTTCGTCCCAAAGCGGTGAAGCATAGCCTGCCTCAACTCCGGCCAGGTCAGGTTCGGCTTGAACTCCACCAAACAGGCGTAATGTTCCTCAGCCGGACCATCGAGCAGGTACGTAAAGAAACTGCACCTGGCCTCATCCGTCCAGCGCTGAGCCCGAGCTTTGGCTTCGAACTGCCGGAGAAAAGGCGTAATGTCCTCTCGTCCATCATACCGTATGAACGAGTGAACTGGGTTAAAAAACCCAAACGCCTGAATCTCCGACGGGACAGCCGGCGCAGGCGTCCACGGCGCGGTACTTACCCGCCGTGGTGCCCTGCCCCGGTCCCCCGAAGTCTCAGCATCGGATTCAGCATCCTCGGGTTCCACCAAGTGGACCCGTGGTCGCTGAACGGGCGGAGGAACTCCCCGACCGCCTCCCGTAGGAGCGGTCCGAGTTCCTCCACCTGGAGGCACCCGCCTGGCCGGAGCCGGCGGCACCTCCCTACCTGCACCTTCCCGGTGCACGGGCGACGGTGTGAACCGAGGTTGCGACCGATGGAGCCGCCCGATCCCTGGGGAAAGATGACCCTGCCATCGCAGTTCATCAATCCCCCTGGCAACCTCACGGAGCTCCTCCTCAGTCATCGACGCCAACCATGACGTCGTGTTCACTGAGGGTGGCCCCGGGGTCCCTACCACCTCTCCCGCTAAGGGATTACCTCCACGTCCAACCGGACGGGAGGCGGTGGAGGTTAACAGGCCGGCCATAGGCCGTACGCCTGTCCCAGTTGGGGTCGGTGACCCTCCATCACCACCGTCTCCCGGTGCTCCACCGGAGGCAGTGTCCCGACGGTGCGTCCGCACCGTCACAAAGCCTCCAGCCGGAGGTTGGTCCGTAGAGACAATTTCTACGACACCTTCCTCCGTGGAGTCACCGGGTGCGTTCCCGCCAACAGCACCCTCAACAGGGTGCCGCCCCTCCGGCCGCCTACCACGGCCGAAGGTGCGGGAATGCAACTCCAATTCTTCCAACAAACTGCTTCCCCGACCAGACATCGGGAAAACAGGGTCTTGGCCGATTTCGTCCGTGCGAACACGGGCAAAACTGGCCACCACTCGTCGGAAGAAACTCTACCGTAAAATACGGTGAATTTACGGACCAAAGTCCGCAAAACACCGACAATTAACGGTAGAACCGTAAACTACCGCAGTTTCACGGACAAAAGTCCGTGTCCCACGGTCAGATTTACGGTGGAGTTCCTTCTTACCGTTTTCGACCGGTGATGTACGGACAACCGTCCGTTATTCACCGTCTATTCGCGGTAAAAAGCTCTTTCACCGTCCTAGAACAGAGATACACGGACAACGGTCCGTAATCTACCGTCCACCAACGGTGAAACTGACTTCTTACCGTGTTCGAACGGTGATTCACGGACACAAGTCCGTAATCCACCGTCTACTAACGGTAAAACTTGACCGTAACCCGGTTTTACCACGGTATCACGGACAAAAGTCCGTGTCCCACGGTATAACACCGGTAAACCTGGCCGCAGACGGGTTTCCGCCGTAGTTCCACGGACAAAAGTCCGTGCCCTATGGCATACTACCTGTCTACCGGACAAGCTACGGTAAAGTTGCCTTTTTACCGGGTTCTACCGGTCCTGCACGGTAAATCACCGTGCTACCGGTATACTGACGGTAAAAACAACCGTTATCCCGCGTTCGGACGGTCCTGCACGGTCAACCACCGTGCCCACCGTCGTACTTACGGATAACCTAGGGCTTTCCCCGGTGACCACCGCGGTATCACGGACAACCGTCCGTGTCCCACGGTCCTTCACCGGACTACTACGCCCTAAGCCGCGATCGGCCGTAGTTCCGTGGACAAATGTCCACGCCCTACCGGCACCACACGACTCCGGTCTTACCGACCGCACAAGAGAGGCTGGTGGTAGCGCTACCCGGGCGCCTCCACCAATTGTAACGACCCGACTTGGTCGCTACAATACCCACGGTAAATTTGACTTAACTTACCGTCGCTGACCCTCCTTGGGACGGGTCGAAGCGCTGGCCAGCCCTCCTCTTGTACCCGTCCGTGCCACGGGTAGCGCCGATCGGAGGATCCTCCACGCCGCAAGCCGACGGACGAAGACCGCCGAACAAGACGAGGAATCCACGGTAGATTCCCGATGAATCCTACCGTGGATGAACCGCGCGCGAAGCACCGGCCGACACGATGATGCACATGCCGAAACAGGACGGTGGTGGGCGGCAACCCCAGCCGAGAACCCCCACCCTCCCCGCGGTAACTTCCCCAGTATTATTAAGCAAATAATAAAAGACACGGACACAGTGGTTGTAGAGAGTGAAAATAAACAATATATTTATTCAATGGAATAAACCAAAAACACTCACTTATAAATGGGCAATATCTGCTGGTAATTGTACCAGCAGAGAGCCAACAAAGAGATGAACAATAGATGAATAGAGCTGAGTCTCCTGGCTAATTCCTGCCAGGAGAAGAGGTTAATAACCTCTTTATCCAAACAAAGACACAAGATGAATGGTGGCCATTTTGGCCACCTGTTGATTAAGATGAAGCATCCAACACATGCACTCAGCATCAGGGTTCTCTTTCCACTGTCCAGTATACAATGGCCGCCGCCATTATATACACCCCCAGGCTGCTCCACCTGGGGGAGGACAGGGACCCTTGCTGGCCATTTTGTCGTCTGCTTGGCAATGAATTTGACAAGTGCCTAGCAGACGACATGGGATTTAGTTCTGCACCAAAAAGGAGCAGAACTGGGTCGTCACATTAGCGCCACATACGTTAATTAGGCGATATTGGGTCGATGTAAGGGTGTTATAGGGATGCGGATATCGTTAATGCTATTATTGTCAGAAAACGTTTTTAAAAACATTTCTAATGACATAAAATTTAAAAGGTATCTCATGATTAACAAAACAAAATTAATCAACCTTTATAATTTGTTGTATTTACAATGATCCGTTTGCAAGAGGTGAAAAAGCCCCAACCGCTTACACGCCAGGCAAACGTAATCCTTGTCACGTTTCAGAAACGTTATTTACATTTAATAGCTTACGGGACAATGTAAATCACATTGTTTCTGCAACGTGATATATGTATGACATATGTATATAAATATACGTATATATTCAATTCAATTCAATTAAATACACCTGCAATCAGCTCGAAAGGTATGTGGCAGGGAGGGATTGCTCCCAATCACGACTGATTGTCATTATTTAAAAATAAGACATCATCATGAAATTGAAATCGTCCTAACAAAGAACTATTCACAGGAAGAGAATTCCATAGTCTAATAACATTAGGAAGAAAAGACCAAAAATATGCATCAGTCCTAGCCATTAATTCCTTTGAAAGTTTTTGAATGCCCAAATCTACCTTTACGAGGATTTCTAGTTAGTAAACCATTCAGCAGGGTAATGTTATCACAAGACAGCAAACGTCCCAGAAGAGCGAGGCTTTGCTCATTTCTTCGGCCTGCTAATGATTCCCATTCTAGCTCTTGGAGCATAGACGATACGCTGTCAGTATACGCATACCGTCCCTTTACAAATCTTGCAGCCGTATGCTGCACCATTTCTGTTTCTTGTTTTAGATTATTTCTAAATGGGTTCCAAATTGGGGAACAATATTCTAAGATAGGTCTAACTAGGGTAAAGTAACAGACCTTCTTTACATTTTCTTTACAATGTTTAAGGTGCTTTGGTTATATGATCTTTCCAAAGCATGTCCTTGGACAAGGTTAAGCCAATATTTTTGATGGTATCAACATGGGTTAGCTGAACATCTCCCATTGTGTAATATGCCATGAACGATTCTCGCTTTCGGGAAACTCGCATAACATTGCATTTACTCCCATTCAGTTGTAAATGCCACTCAGAGCACCGCTCTTCAACACTGTCTAGATCTCTTTGGAGGACTTCACTATCCTCATTATCCCTAATCCTCCTGTAAACAACAGGATATACGTATATATATATACGTATATATGTATACTCTATATATAGCTGTGATGACGCTGCCCATAGCTCCGGTGTTTGCGAGCATGCGTATAAGTTTTCCATTGATCGTGACGTTGACGTGCAGGTTCTTGTCGCTGGCATTGTAGTCTCCAACTTCCTGAGGTGAACAGCTGTCTACCAGCTGTTCATACAGTCTTCATTAGTTTCCGGCAGCAGGAGTGGCCCTTCGTCGGTGGTTGGGTCCCGGGACCAATGATGGCTATTGTCTTATTCTCATGGCACCCAACCTTGACTGGTATGTCCTCAGAGTCGTCAGAACTGTCATTATCAGGTTTCTCAGGAGGAGGTGGTCCGGCGGCTGAGTCTGTGGCTGGAAGAGGAATCCGGCGGATTTGTCCCGCTGCTCGTATCAAGGCAAACTCAATGCCGTTCTCGGTGATGATGTCCGTTTCTGGCACGTCTCCGTTGTCATAGTCGGTAACCGGCTCTCCAAACTGCTTGACAGCGATCTTCTTCGGTTGCCGACACTCACGGAGGAAATGCCCCAACTTCCCACAATTATAGCACGTTGACTTGCTCTTGTCGAACGTGCAAGTGGTGTCTGGTTGGGGGTTCGTTGCAGAGTGTCGGTTCGAATGGGTGGCAGCAGTTTGACTAGGCCTAGGCTGGTGTGGTTTGTCTTTAGGGCTGGTGGCTACCGCCGGCTCCTGGTCGGTCTTCGATTCTCCTTTACCCGACTGTGAATCAGCTGCAGGTTTTGGTTCCGTCGGCCATTTATTCAAGGACAGCAGAACCAGCTCCATATTGAGGACGGCGTTTGCAAAGTCCTTGAACGACGTCGTAGTTGCATGGTGCGTGGCACTCTGGATGATTGGGTGTAAAGCACGGCGCAACTGGCTTATACGCAGCTGATTGTTTAGTTGTGGGTAAACTCGGTCGCCGAGTATCATGAACTTCCAGATGAAAGCTTGTGTACTCTCGCCTTCTTTCTGGAGCATCTCCGTATACTGTTTCTCCAAGATGGCTAGCTCGTTCGGTTTCCCGAACGTATCCACCATCTGTACTCTCAGGGCTGGCCAAGGAATGTCCTGAAGCTCGCTCAACCACGTGCGGGCGGCCCTAGTGAAACACCCCGTGATGTATTCCTCTTTATTGTGGTCTTTCCAGCCGTACAGGTGGGCCACTTCCTCGAATTCTTCCAGGAAGGGACAGAAACCTGTCAATCCGTCAAACTTTTGGATTGAGTCGGCGGAATGGCGACCACTATACAGAGTCGTCTACGGAGGGTTCTCTGGGGGCTGGTCGATAGATGCCATCCTGGACGTTTGGCATTCTAGCGGGCATTAGACCTTTCCCTTGTGGTGGAAAACATGGCACATAGACTGAAGTGCCTTGTGTCGCTCCTTGGTGAGGCTGTTGTTCCGGGGTGCCGAGTGGCGACCACTACGTGCAACCCGGACAAGCGAGTGAGGAGAATCAGCACGTGTCTTAATCGGTATTTCCGCACGCTCATCTCTGTGACGCGGATTATCTGACTGCTCTTGGCGTTCCATAGCTTGTTGCCAGTCAGGGTGACGCGGTAGATGACGTGTGTGCGGTGTGTAGTGTCGTAACGATTGTGACGCTCTCTGTAGCCAACATAGGGAGCTGAAGAGGCATCCGAGTCATCGTCGCGATGTCCGTATGTACATGTCCGCCGTGGTGTAGTCGGTCGATTCGGCGTGAAATGGTCGTCTATGAGCTGGGATATGCGAGTCGATAGTGCATGGTGATAGGTGGTCAAACTTGGCTCCAGTCGTTCGCGGCGGTGGTGTCGCATCAGTAGTTATGGGTACGTCCAACAGATCTTCGTGCGAACCCTGGTGATCATATTTATGTATATATATGTATATATATGTATATATATGTATATATGTGTATATATATGTGTATATATATGTGTGTATATATGTGTGTATATGTGTGTGTATATATGTGTGTGTATGTGTGTATATGTGTGTATATGTGTGTGTGTATATATGTGTGTATATGTGTGTGTATATGTGTGTGTATATGTGTGTGTATATGTGTGTGTATATGTGTGTGTATGTGTGTATATGTGTGTATATGTGTGTATATGTGTGTGTGTATATATGTGTGTATATGTGTGTGTATATGTGTGTGTATATGTGTGTGTATATGTGTGTGTATATGTGTGTATATGTGTGTATATGTGTATATATGTGTGTATGTGTGTGTATGTGTGTGTGTGTGTGTGTGTATATGTGTGTGTATATGTGTGTGTATATGTGTGTGTATATGTGTGTGTATATATGTGTGTATATATGTGTATATATGTGTGTATATATGTGTATATGTGTGTATGTGTGTGTGTGTGTGTGTGTATATGTGTGTAACACGCCGAGATTCTGTTTCCGGGCGGTCCTACTCCGTGGGGAACCTGAACCTACGCTCACTCGATTTAATGTCCCTAAATAAAGTTTAGACGGAGTCGGAGAGAATGAAGAAACGAACTTTTAATAAAATATATACAAGACATAACGAATGATGAAGACACTTGATAAAATAAGAACCTCGAAAGGCTTAAGACTGTTCCTTTCCCGGAACATCAAAATGACGATGCGTCCAGATTGATGATCAGCTGAGAAAGAACAGCTGATATTTGAATTTGCCTCTCAGTTTGATAGCGATCGTCTACGCCCCTTTTGTGACGTAGCGATCGCCTGATTGGCCAATTCACCTATCAGCTGCGACAGTTCAGACGTCATCGATCTGGCCTCGTGAGAGCGGCCAACAATTTGAAGAGAAAGGGAAGAAAGAAGGGAGATCGATACGGGTATCGATCTCTTCATAAAGATTATGCAGCACGTTTGAGAACAACCCCTGATAAACCAGACACCCAGAACGTGGCGTGTCACATGTGTGTATATGTGTGTGTGTGTATGTGTGTATATGTGTGTGTATATGTGTGTGTATATATGTGTGTATATGTGTATATGTATGTGTGTATGTATGTGTGTATGTATGTGTGTATGTATGTGTGTATGTATGTGTGTATGTATGTGTGTATGTATGTGTGTATGTATATGGGTATATATATGGGTATATATATGGGTATATATATGGGTATATATGTATGGGTATATATGTATGGGTATATATGTATGGGTATATATATGGGTATATATATGTATATATATATATATATATATATATATATATATATATATATATATATATATATATATATATATAAATATATATATACTAGTGGGGTAACCCGTCATAAATGACGGGAGCATCTAGTTTCTTTTTGTGTGACTGTCCAGTTGTCATGAAGCAATTCGCCTTGACCACTTGTGTTTTTTATAAGCACCTTAATATTGTTATAGGTATGTGAAGACAGGGAGATACAGTTGTGTGCCCCGCCCCTTTATGACTGTCAGACCAAATATCAACCAATTGGAAATTGAAAAGAACGGGGCATGTGACGTCAGACCAAAGAACAACCAATTCAAAATTGAAAAGAACGGGGCATGTGACATCAGACGACATAACAAAATAATTAAAAGTTGCTGGCCCTCATAAAAAGGCGGGGAAAACGACTGTATTTTACTGTCTTTACTTGCCTGTCCTTACTATTGTTTGGATTCTTGGATCGGGAGAGTGCAACATAAAGTTGACCATGAGAAAAAAGCAGTTCATTTAAATTTCAATCTGATTAAGTTTTTGTCCTAAACAATTTACCCTAAAGAAACATTTGCCCTAAAGGGAGATATTGCCCTAAAGGGACATTTGCCCTAAAGGGAGATATTGCCCTAAAGGGAGATATTGCCCTAAAGGGAGATATTGCCCTAAAGGGAGATTTGCCCTAAAGGGAGATTTGCCCTAAAGGGAGATTTGCCCTAAAGGGAGATTTGCCCTAAAGGGAGATTTGCCCTAAAGGGACATTTGCCCTAAAGGGACATTTGCCCTAAAGGGACATTTGCCCTAAAGGGACATTTGCCCTAAAGGGACATTTGCCCTAAAGGGACATTTGCCCTAAAGGGACATTTGCCCTAAAGGGACATTTGCCCTAAAGGGACATTTGCCCTAAAGGGACATTTGCCCTAAAGGGACATTTGCCCTAAAGGGACATTTGCCCTAAAGGGACATTTGCCCTAAAGGGACATTTGCCCTAAAGGGACATTTGCCCTAAAGGGACATTTTCCCTAAAGGGACATTTGCCCTAAAGGGACATTTGCCCTAAAGGGAGATATTGCCCTAAAGGGAGATATTGCCCTAAAGGGAGATATTGCCCTAAAGGGAGATATTGCCCTAAAGGGAGATATTGCCCTAAAGGGAGATATTGCCCTAAAGGGAGATATTGCCCTAAAGGGAGATATTGCCCTAAAGGGAGATATTGCCCTAAAGGGAGATATTGCCCTAAAGGGAGATATTGCCCTAAAGGGAGATATTGCCCTAAAGGGAGATATTGCCCTAAAGGGAGATATTGCCCTAAAGGGAGATATTGCCCTAAAGGGAGATATTGCCCTAAAGGGAGATATTGCCCTAAAGGGAGATATTGCCCTAAAAAGACATTTGCCCTAAAAAGACATTTGCCCTAAAAAGACATTTGCCCTAAAAAGACATTTGCCCTAAAAAGACATTTGCCCTTAAGGGACATTTGCCCTAAAGGGACATTTGCCCTAAAGGGACATTTGCCCTAAAAAACATTTGCCCTAAGGAGATGTTCCCCTAATGAGTAGTCTAAATATACAGTAATTGGTTTTAGGGCATATGTTCTTTGAGGGCAAATAGTTTTAGGGCAAATGTTTTTAAGGGCAAGTGGTTTTAGGGCAAGTTGTTTTAGAGCAAATGTTCTATTAGGGTAAATAGTTTTAGGGTAAATGGTTTTAGGGCAAGTGTTCCTTGAGGGCAAATAGTTTAGGGCAAATGGTTTTAGGGCAAATGTTCTATTAGGGTAAATGGTTTTAAGGAAAATGTTCCATTAGGGTTAATTGTTTTTATGGCACAATTGCCTGTGATAAACTGTAGTTTAATTTTGCTACTATTATCCCCTCCCCTTTTTTTATTTGAAATAGAAAATGTGTTTTTCATTTTCTCTGGTGTGCGCATGCGCGTCGGTTTTTTTTTTTTTTTTTTTTTTTACTAATTTCATTTCAATTTCAGTCACCCCCTCCCACTTTTCCTCCCTCCACGTTTCTCTCTCTCGCCCCCCCCCCCCCCCCCCCCCCCTACTACACTTTCCATCCAACCTTTCCCCCTCTCCAATTTAATATCATGGGGTTCTTGGATGGGAAGCGTGCAACATATAGTTGACCTTGAGAAGAAAAAAAAAGCTGTTCATTTCTTCATTTATTTAAATTTATATAAATTCCGATGTGCTTCAATGGTTGTACAGCGTTATTTCAGACAGAAAGACAGACAGACAGACAGATACACAGACCTGGGATATTATATATATAATATATATATATATATATATATATATATATATATATATATATATATATATATATATATATATATATATATATATATATATATATGCATTAGATTTTTCTTTTGCCCAGCCCTTTCATGAATGTCATCAATTTCTAATTGGTTTGTTACTTGATCTGGCGTCATAAAAGGGACGAGTAAAAGAAATTCTAATGCTGGGCACAATTGCCTGTCAATTTTGCTCCCGTCATTTATGACGGGTTACCCCACTAGTTTTATGAGATTAAGTGAAAAAAAATTGGTACTGATGATCAACACTACTGTACACAATAAACATAGAACACCACTATGTACAACTATGTTTTTAATATCTTTCAGTTACCTTACAGTTACCACTATTTGAAAATAAAAAAAAATCTCTTATTTTAATCAGTTCCATAGGTATATGGAGTGTGTTGAAAAAAAGACCATTGGTTATAGTGCCGAATGCTCATGGACTGAACTCTAGTAATAATATGCCCAATTGGATTACATCTATTGCATCCTTAAGAAACACGGATCTTCTTGCGTCAGGTACTTAAAATGGATTATTACCTTTTCACTGTTTGCATTAAATAAATTCATAAATCTTCAACATTACACATTAAACAATACAATTAAAACAGTGACAATATTTACCTACGTAACTGTAAATGTTATATTTTGATGATAATTTCTTAATGCACTATTTTTATACACCATCTTGTATATCGACCAGAGGGTCGATTCACAAATTGTGATTGAAGTTTTGAAGTGACATAATACAAAAATAATTTCATGTGGTAACTTTATAAAAAGGAAACATGGTGAAACCAATAGTTTAATGCACGTGCTAATTGTTTTGTTATTGTTCTAAGTCGTTTTAAACGCGAGTTCATCAAACATTTGTTGGATGGTTTTTTGGGGTCTATAGGATTTAACATCAAAAACGAACGATTTTGAACCTTATTTAAAAATAGAAGCACCTGTCAAAATTTAGAAAAAGGAATAATCCTGAAGGCAATAAACACATGTATGTATGTAAGAGCTACTTTTTTATTGCTCTAAATCATTTTAATAAGAGTTCTTCTAACTTTTGTGTGAGGGCGTTTTAGGCCTATGGGACCTAACATGTAGTTAAAAGTATTGTACGATTTTAAACGTTATTAAAAATAGAAAAAACATTTTCAAAATTTATAAAAAGGAAACATCATGAAGCAAATACATGAAAGCACGCGTTAATTTTTTTGTTATTGTTCTAAATCGTTTAATGAGTTATTCAAATGTTTGTGGGACAGTTTTTGATTCAATGGGATTTAACATGAGGTTAAAAATGAACGATTTTGAACGTTGTTTACAAATAGAAGGACCTTTTCAAAATTTATACAAAGCGAGGTACTTAAAAATTACTACTTTTTATTGCATTGTATTTTAATGGAGCGATTGTGAGTCGATCTCATGTAAGTTTAGTAACACCGTATAGTAACACTCATTTGTCTCTTGGTTGTTTGCTCAAAACAACAAGATGGACGTGTATCCCGGCTCTTTAGATGACTTCAAACAAAATACTTCCAAATTGATCTAAGGAAGTTTTAGTTTTGAATTTTAAATCTATTATGTAACTGTTGCTTCTGAATATAAATCATGTTTGATAATGAATTCCAGGTCATCTTATTTTTCATCTGCTCTTTTCAACAGGTTCTAACAATGGAAACGTTCTTCTTTGGAAATGCAGTAATCAGTTTCGTAACCTTTCGCTACTTCAATCTATCGAAATTGTAAGAATTTTTGTTGTTCCTTGTAGTTTTAATTTTTTTTCAAACAATTTAAAAATGAATTTTAGAATGGGTTTATTAATGCTCTTCAATTCTCAACTGATGGCAGTTTCTTGGTTGCAGCAGTTGGTCAAGAACATCGCTTAGGACGGTGGCTTCAAATTAAAGATGCGAAAAATAGCATATGTATTATTGCCTTAAAAACGTAAATGTTTTGCTTTATGAAAATAAAATAAAAGTGTCAAAATAGTGTTTTTTGTCTGATTATGACTGCATGAAAAATTCATAGACTAAATAGGGTGAGGGCACAATTAGCCAGAATTTCGAACTTCTGATAACATGTTGTAGCTGTAGTTATGCAATACATTTTCGATGTACTGTTCTTCAGGACTGGAAGCAATCAGGAATTTCAATACCAGGGCTTATATAATATTGATTTACTGTGAGCGATTGGCTACCCTGTTGACTTTTCGAACAACTCTTTATGCTCTCTTTTCTGTAACGCGTCTCTTCTCTCGATTGCGCAGTGGGTGCACAGAAGATTCAGAGGTAGTTGGATGGTGATGGATTGTAATCATCCTTCTGCATAGGGTTGTAATCTGTCAGAAGTGTGGTGACCATCCACTTCTGGTCGCCAATGTTTTTCATCTTCCTTTGTTAGGAAGATCTGTTGCTCCGTAGGGATATATTTGTCTTTTTGCCCTATGGTGTCTCCGGCTTTTCTAGAGAAGGGTTAGTTTCATAACAGAAGACAACGCAGTTTCATAATGCAAACACTTTTATTCACTCTTTTATAGAAACAGTAACATTACAAGAATGAATAATTATTAATCAAAGGTGCATCCATGAGCCCGTGATGTGATACGGATGTGAGAATCGATGTAGTACAAAAGTTGAGCGAAAGAGTTGACGAAGAACAAAGAGGAGCATGGTCTTTTTATACCTTGGCCTGTGTACACCTACGTGGTGTAACCAGGTCCAAGCGACCATGGTCCTAAGAGTATCAGTCCGCCACTTGTAACATTCCTGTTTTCTCACGGTGCATAGAGAGATTTCTGCTGGCCATTTGAAAGTGTTGAATGAATGTTGATGCTCAAGTCTTTCGGTCTATTGGCACCGTATTGTATACTTGAACACCAGGAACACAAGGGTCGGTACCTCAGGAGTCCAGAGGTAGATAATAGCACTGTCAAATCCGCTTACACGTGGCTGCTGGAGACTTCCTCTGTCGGTCGAATCATTTGGTCAAGTGGCTTCTGTAATACTAAGTCCCACGTCACAAAAATAAACAAGAGTCCACACATAGATCTTTATATATAACACAATCTCTTTATTGACAAACTAAAAAAATAAAAAAATAAACTAAAAAAATAAAAAATCTAAAAAACTAAAAAAAACTAAAAAAATAAACTAAAAAAATAAAAAAACTAAAAAAATAAACTAAAAAAATAAACAATCTAAAAAACTAAAAAAAAACTAAAAAACAACTAAAACACAACTAAAAAACTAAAAAACTAAAAAACAACTAAAAGTCTAAAAAACAACTAAAAGTCTAAAAAACAACTAAAAGTCTATAAAATAACTAAAAAGCTAAAAACCAACTAAAAAAACTAAAAAAACTAAAAAAAAAACTAAAAAACAACTAAAAAACTAAAAAAACTAAAAAACAACTAAAAAACTAAAAAAACTAAAAAAAAAACTAAAAAACTAAAAAAACAACTGAAAAACTAAAAAAACAACTAAAAAACTAAAAAAACAACTAAAAAACTAAAAAACAACTAAAAAACTAAAAAAACAACTAAAAGTCTAAAAAAAACTAAAAGTCTAAAAAACAACTAAAAACTAAAAATTAAATAATTAAAGAATTAAAAAAATTAAAAAATTAAAAAAATAAAAAAATAAACAAAAGCTAAACGAAACTAAACAAAAACTAAACGAAATTTAACGAAATTTAGAAAAAAATTTAAAAAAAAATTTAAAAAAAAATATAAAAGGAAAGCCAAAGGAAAGCCAATGATGCTGATGCCCACTTTGATCTGGTGTAACTTTTGAAGCATGCAGTGCAAACCGGAATTGAAGACATCACTGCATTCATGATTGTACAAGCAATGCAATGCATCTAACAGCTCCATTCTACAAAAATTAGTAAAAATTGTCAAAAAATTACATTTTTTCATGAATCCCATCCTGGAAGTTTTTCAAAAAACGGCAAAAAATGAAATAACTGGTGTAACTTTTGAAGCATGCAGTGCAAACCGGAATTGAAGACATCTCTGCATTCCTGAATGTCCAAAGAATGCAAAAAATCTAACAGCTTCATTCTACATCAATTAGTTCATTTGCAATGAATTTTAGAAGTTACAAATACATGAGCAAGTTTAGACACTTTAATGATGCCTACTTTGAACGGGTGTAACTTTTGAAGCTTGCAGTGCACACCGGAATTGAAGACATCCCTGCATTTCTGAATGTCCAAGGAATGGAATGAATCTAGCAGCTCCATT
The DNA here is from genome assembly GCA_036925085.1 of Brachycybe producta. Classification (NCBI taxonomy): domain Eukaryota; kingdom Metazoa; phylum Arthropoda; class Diplopoda; order Playtdesmida; family Andrognathidae; genus Brachycybe; species Brachycybe producta. The sequence continues at coordinate 4,501,190 of JAUPFP010000017.1, read as the reverse complement.
CTACGAGAATTAGCAAAAATTGTCAAAAAATGACATTTTTTTCATGAGTACCGATTCTGGAAGTTTTTCAAAAAACGGCAAAAAATGAAATAACTGGTGTAACTTTTGAAGCATGCAGTGCAAACTGGAATTGAAGACATCCCTGCATTCCTGAATGTCTAAGGAATGCAAAGAATCTAACAGCTTCATTCTACATCAATTAGTTCAATTGCAATGTATTTTAGTAGTTACAAATCCATGAGCAAGCTTAGACACTTCAATGATGCCTACTTTGAATGGGTGTAACTTTTAAAGATCACAGTGCACACCGGAATTTAAGACATCCCTGCATTCCTGAATGTCCAAGGAATGCAATGAATCTTAACAGCTTCATTCTACATCAATTAGTTCAATTGCAATGTATTTTAGTAGTTACAAATCCATGAGCAAGCTTAGACACTTCAATGATGCCTACTTTGAATGGGTGTAACTTTTAAAGCATGCAGTGCACACTGGAATTGAAGACATCACTGCATTCATGATTGTACAAGGAATGGAATGAATCTAACAGCTTCATTCTATGTCTATTATTTTATTTGCAATGATTTTTAGAATTTACAAATCCATGAGCAAGCTTAGATACTTCAATGATGCCCACTTTGAACTGGTGTAACTTTTGAAGCATGCAGTGCACACTGGAATTGAAGACATCGCTGCATTCCTGATTGTACAAGGTATGCAATGCATCTAACAGCTCCATTCTACGAGAATTAGCAGAAATTGTCAAAAAATGACATTTTTTCACGAGTACCCATTTTGGAAGTTTTTAAAAAAAATTCAAAAAATGAAATAACTGGTGTAACTTTTGAAGCATGCAGTGCAAACTGGAATTGAAGACATCCCTGCATTCCTGAATGCCCAAGGAATGCAAAGAATCTAACAGCTTCATTCTACATCAATTAGTTCATTTGCAATGAATTTTAGAATTTTCAAATCCATGAGCAAGCTTAGACACTTCAATGATGCCTACTTTGAATGGGTGTAACTTTTAAAGATCACAGTGCACACCGGAATTTAAGACATCCCTGCATTCCTGAATGTCCAAGGAATGCAATGAATCTAACAGCTTCATTCTACATCAATTAGTTCAATTGCAATGTATTTTAGTAGTTACAAATCCATGAGCAAGCTTAGACACTTCAATGATGCCTACTTTGAATGGATGTAACTTTTGAAGCTTGCAGTGCACACCGGAATTGAAGACATCCCTGCATTCCTGAATGTCCAAGGAATGCAATGAATCTAACTGCTTCATTCTACGTCCACTAGTTTATTTGCAATGATTTTTAGAATTTACAAATCCATGAGCAAGCTTAGACACTTCAATGATGCCTACTTTGAATGGGTGTAACTTTTGAAGCATGCAGTGCACACTGCAATTGAAGACATCACTGCATTCATTATTTTACAAGCAATGCAATGCATCTAACAACTCTATTCTACAAAAATTAGTAAAAATTGTCAAAAAATGACATTTTTTCATAAGTACCCATCCTGGAAGTTTTTCAAAAAACGGCAAAAAATGAAATAACTGGTGTAACTTTTGACGCATGCAGTGCAAACCGGAATTGAAGAGATAATTACAGACCCGTGTCTTTAACCTCGATAGTTTGCAAGGTCCTTGAACATATTATATATTCCTCCTCAATGAATTTTCTTATGGAAAACAATCTTTTGTGTGATAACCAGCATGGGTTTCTTAGGGGGCGTTCATGTGAAACCCAGCTTATTTTTTTAGTTGATGACCTTCAGAAAATTTTAGACAAAGGCAGTCAGATAGATTTGGTTTTTCTTGATCTCTGCAAGGCATTTGACACAGTTTCTCACTCAAAACTAATAACAAAAATTAGTGGGTATGGGTTGGGTGAACAGGTGTATAAATGGGTGCATTCTTTTTTGAGTGATAGGAAACAAAGGGTTGTTGCAGGTGGGTCTGAATCTGACTGGATAGGGGTTACATCAGGGGTTCCTCAGGGTAGTGTGTTGGGTCCGCTTCTGTTTCTTTTATATATCAATGACCTCAGCAGTCAAGTTAGCAGCAATTGCCGGCTATTTGCAGATGATACAATAATTTATCGTGAGGACAATCTGACAATGATTGCCATATTATTGATAGTGACATGAAAGCAATAGAGGCATGGTGTTCTAAATGGCAACTTCAACTTAATAAGGGAAAATGTTGTGTAATGAGGGTAGCTAGGGGAAGGAATCCAATAATATTTCCATATAGAATAGGGGCCATTCCACTTAATAACGTAGATTCTTATAAATATTTGGGGGTAACGATTACAGCTAAGCTTTCTTGGAAGCTGCATGTCGAACAGATTATTTCCAAGTCTATGCAGATGCTTAGGTTTGGTCAACACGTTATAAGAAGGTGTCCCAGGGAGGTAAAATGTATAGCATATCAATCATTAGTACGTCCCTATCTAGAATACTGCAGCTCTGTGTGGAATCCCCACACTGAAGACTTAGCTCACTCTATAGAAATGGTCCAACCCAAGGCTGCTAGGTTTGTTTGTCGTAAATATGGATATGCCGACAGTGTAACTAAAATGCTTTCAGAACTTGGTTGGGATAGTTTACTTGCAAGACGTTCAGATTTTAGTCTTAATATCTTTAATCGAATGCTAGAAGGCTCTTGCCCTAAACCTACTTCAAGTAAACGTTGCAGGGCATTATATTTGGGTAGGGGCGACCACTCTAACAAAGTTGGAGAGATATTTACACGAACAGATTCTTATTACTGGTCATTTGTCCCTAGGGCGATTCAACAATGGAACTCGCTTGCTGGGAATTTTGTGCAGGAAAAACGTATTTTATGGGAGTCATAATTTTGTTTTGTTTTCACAATGCATATATTTGCAGCATTAAAAAATATTGAAATTGTTGTTGGGTTTATATCAATAGGGTTTTATATTGTCTGGTTTTGACAATGCATTTTCTATGCTGAACTTGGACTCTTGTCCCTCTGCCATAGGCCTTTATGGCTGCTTACAGAGTAATTTTTCAAATTCAAATTCAAATACACAATAGTTAAAGTTATTACCTACAAGAAAAAAAATTTTCCGCGGTTTTTTTTAATTTTTTTAATTTTTTTAAAGGGCGTGTAGGGCGTGTTGACTTATTTTTGCACGTTTTTTTATATTTAAATTTAGTTTTTGACACTATTAAGTACGTACACATAGTACACATTAATTAAACTCATTACCTACCCAAAAAAAATTTTCCGCGGTTTTTTTAATTTTTTAAAAATTTTTAAAGGGCGTGTAGGGCGTGTTGACTTATTTTCGCGCGTTTTTCAATATTTAAATTTAGTTATTGATATTATTAAGTACGTACACATAGTACACATTAATTAAAGTCATTACCTACAAGAAAAAAAATTTTCCGTGGTTTTTTTTTATTTTTTTAAATTTTTTAAAGGGCGTGTAGGGCGTGTTCACTTATTTTCGCGCGTTTTTCGATATTTACCAACCTTTAGATGACATTTTCTGCATCTCGTTTCTTCTCTAAACAGTACGGCGCCCGCACAGAGAAGATCCGAGCTGTAGAGGGAGCTGGATGGAGACAGATTGTAGTCACTCTTCTGCATGGGGGTGAAATCGATGCAGGAGAGTGGTGGCCATCTCTCTCTCTTCCGGTTGATGCTGATATACATCTTCTCCATCGGTATACCGACAAGAAAAGATGTTGTAGCTGCTGAGAATTGTATAGCTCCTGCCCCATGGAGTCTCCGGCCTCTGAAGAGAAGCTAGTTACATATAGACAGAAAGACAACACTGTTTCTTGTTACAACACTTTTTATTCATCACTTGTAAGAAACACAGAATAAAAGGATGAATATTAATAATACTAACGGTAAATCCTCAGGCCCATGATTCAGATAAAGATCACGTAATACAGGCAAAGGATAAGAACTGAGGAACAAAGAGGAACACGGTCCTTTTATACCTTGGACCTGTGTACACCTGTGAGGTGTAAAAAGGTCCAAGTGACCATGGTCCTATGTGTATCAATCCGCCGCTTGGGCATGAGTCAGAAAGGTGAGTTTTTAAACTTTTTTAAAGGGCGTGTAGGGCGTGTTGACTTATTTTCGCACGTTTTCAATACTTAAATTTAGTTATTGACACTATTAAGTACGTACACAAAGTACACATTAATTAAAATCATTACCTACAAGAAAAAAAATTTTCCGCGGTTTTTTTTAATTTTTTAATTTTTTTTAAAGGGCGTGTAGGGTGTGTTGACTTATTTTCGCACGTTTTTCGATATTTAAATTTAGTCATTGACACTATTAAGTACGTACACATAGTTTACATTAATTAAAGTCATTACCTACGTGGATAAAAATTTGCCGCGGTTTTTTTTAATTTTTTAAACTTTTTTAAAGGGCGTGTAGGGCGTGTCGACTTATTTTCGCGCGTTTTTCAATATTTAAATTTAGTTATTGACACTTAATTACGTACACATAGTACACATTAATGAAAGTCAATACCTACCCGGAAAAAAAAATTGTCTGTGGTTTTTTTTAATTATTTAAATTTTTTAAAGGGCGTGTAGGGCGTGTTCACTTATTTTCGCACGTTTTTCGACATTTAATTTTAGTTAATGGTACTGAAAGATACAATCCCATAGTACACATTAATTAAAGTGATTACCTACCCGGAAAAAAAAATTTCCGCGTTTTTTTTTAATTTTTTTAAATTTTTTAAAGGGCGTGTTGACTTATTTTCGCACGTTTTTCGATATTTAAATTTAGTTATTGACACTATTAAGTACGTACACATAGTACACATTAATTAAAGTCAATATCTAAACAGAAAAAAATTGTCCGTGGTTTTTTTTAATTTTTTAAATTTTTTTATAGGGCGTGTAGGGCGTATTGACTTAATTTCGCGCATTTTTGATATTTAAATTTAGTTATTGACACTATTAAGTACGTACAAATAGTACACATTAATTAAAGTCAATACCTACCCGGGGAAAAAATTTTCCGCGGATTTTTTTAATTTTTTAAAAAATTTTAAAGGGCGTGTAATGCGTGTTGACTTATTTTCGCGTGTTTATCAATATTTAAATATAGTTATTGAAACTATTAAGTACGTACACATAGTACACATTAATTGGTCATTACCTACCTGGAAAAAAAATTTCCTCTGTTTTTTTAATTTTTTAAATTTTTTTAAAGGTCGTGTAGGGCGTGTTGACTTATTTTCGCACGTTTTTCATATTTAAATTTAGTTATTGACACTATTAAGTACGTCCAAATAGTACACACTAATTAAAGTCATTACTTACCAGGAAAAAAAAATTTAGGCAGTTTTTTAAATTTTTTTAATTTTTTTAAAGGGCGTGTAGGGTGTGTTGACTTATTTTCGCGCGTTTTTCGATATTTAAATTTAGTTATTGACACTATTAAGTATGTACACATAGTACACATTAATTAAAGTCATTACCTACCTGGAAAAAAAAAATGTTCTGTGGTTTTTTAATTTTTTTAAATGTTTTAAAGGGCGCGAATGGCGTGTTGACTTATTTTTGCGTGTTTATCTATATTTAAATTTAGTTATTGACACTATTAAGTACGTACACGTAGTACACATTAATTAAAGTTAATACCTACCCGGAAAAAAAATTTTCTGCGGTTTTTTTAATTTTTTTAATTTTTTTTAAGGGTGTGTGACTTATTTTCGCGCGTTTTTCAATAATTATAGTTAGTTATTGACACTATTAAATATGTACACATAGTACACATTAATTAAAGTCATTACCTTCCCGGAAAAAAAATTTTCCACATTTTTTATAATTTTTTAAATTTTTTTAAATTGCGTGTAGGGCGTGTTGAATTATTTTCGCGCGTTTTTCAATATTTAAAGTTAGTTATTTACATTATTAAGTACGTACACATAGTACACATTAATTGAAGTTAATACCTACTTGGAAAAAAAAATGTTCTGTGGTTTTTTTAATTTTTTAAATTTTTTTAAAGGGCGTGTAGGGCGTGTTGACTTATGTTCGCACGTTTTTCAAATATTTAAATTTAGTTTTTGACACCATTAAGTACGTACAACTAGTAAACATTAATTAAAGTAATTACCTACCCAAAAAAAATTTTCCGCGGTTTTTTTAATTTTTTAAATTTTTTTAAAGGTCGTGTGGGGCGTGTTGACTTATTTTCGCGCGTTTTTCAATATTTAAAGTTAGTTATTGACACTATTAAATACGTACACATAGTACACATTAATTAAAGTTAATACCTACCCGGAAAAAAAATTTTCCGCGGTTTTTTTAAATTTTTTAATTTTTTTTAAGGGTGTGTGACTTATTTTCGCGCGTTTTTCAATAGTTATAGTTAGTTATTCACACCATTAATTATGTACAAATAGTACACATTAATTAAAGTCAATACCTACCTGGAAAAAAAATGTTCCGCGGTTTTTTTAATTTTTTTAAATATTTTAAAGGGCTTGTAGGGCGTGTTGACTTATTTTCGCGCGTTTTCGATATTTAATTTTAGTTAATGGTACTGTAAGGTACATACCCATAGTACACATTAAAGTCATTACCTACCAGGAAAAAAAAATTCCACGGTTTTTTTAATTATTTTAATTTTTTTAAAGTGCGTGTAGGGCGTGTTGACTTATTTTTGCGCGTTTTTAATTATTAAATTTAGTTAATGACACTATTAAGTACGTACACATAGTACACATTAATTAAAGTCAATACTTACCCAGAAAAAAAAATTTCCGTGGTTTTTTTTAATTTTTTAAAATTTTTTAAAGGGCGTGTAGAACGTGTTGACTTATTTTCGCGCGTTTTTCGATATTTAAATTTAGTTATGGACACTATTAAGTACGTACACATAGAACACATTAATTAAAATCATTCCCTCTCATGAAAAAAAAAATTCCGTGGTTTTTTTAATTTTTTTAAAGGGCAAGTAGGGTGTGTTGACTTATTTTCGCGCGTTTTTGATATTTAAATTTAGTTATTGACACTTAATTACGTACACATAGTACACATTAATGAAAGTCAATACCTACCCGGAAAAAAAAATTGTCTGTGGTTTTTTTTAATTATTTAAATTTTTTAAAGGGCGTGTAGGGCGTGTTCACTTATTTTCGCACGTTTTTCGACATTTAATTTTAGTTAATGGTACTGAAAGATACAATCCCATAGTACACATTAATTAAAGTGATTACCTACCCGGAAAAAAAAATTTCCGCGTTTTTTTTTAATTTTTTTAAATTTTTTAAAGGGCGTGTTGACTTATTTTCGCACGTTTTTCGATATTTAAATTTAGTTATTGACACTATTAAGTACGTACACATAGTACACATTAATTAAAGTCAATATCTAAACAGAAAAAAATTGTCCGTGGTTTTTTTTAATTTTTTAAATTTTTTTATAGGGCGTGTAGGGCGTATTGACTTAATTTCGCGCATTTTTGATATTTAAATTTAGTTATTGACACTATTAAGTACGTACAAATAGTACACATTAATTAAAGTCAATACCTACCCGGGGAAAAAATTTTCCGCGGATTTTTTTAATTTTTTAAAAAATTTTAAAGGGCGTGTAATGCGTGTTGACTTATTTTCGCGTGTTTATCAATATTTAAATATAGTTATTGAAACTATTAAGTACGTACACATAGTACACATTAATTGGTCATTACCTACCTGGAAAAAAAATTTCCTCTGTTTTTTTAATTTTTTAAATTTTTTTAAAGGTCGTGTAGGGCGTGTTGACTTATTTTCGCACGTTTTTCATATTTAAATTTAGTTATTGACACTATTAAGTACGTCCAAATAGTACACACTAATTAAAGTCATTACTTACCAGGAAAAAAAAATTTAGGCAGTTTTTTAAATTTTTTTAATTTTTTTAAAGGGCGTGTAGGGTGTGTTGACTTATTTTCGCGCGTTTTTCGATATTTAAATTTAGTTATTGACACTATTAAGTATGTACACATAGTACACATTAATTAAAGTCATTACCTACCTGGAAAAAAAAAATGTTCTGTGGTTTTTTAATTTTTTTAAATGTTTTAAAGGGCGCGAATGGCGTGTTGACTTATTTTTGCGTGTTTATCTATATTTAAATTTAGTTATTGACACTATTAAGTACGTACACGTAGTACACATTAATTAAAGTTAATACCTACCCGGAAAAAAAATTTTCTGCGGTTTTTTTAATTTTTTTAATTTTTTTTAAGGGTGTGTGACTTATTTTCGCGCGTTTTTCAATAATTATAGTTAGTTATTGACACTATTAAATATGTACACATAGTACACATTAATTAAAGTCATTACCTTCCCGGAAAAAAAATTTTCCACATTTTTTATAATTTTTTAAATTTTTTTAAATTGCGTGTAGGGCGTGTTGAATTATTTTCGCGCGTTTTTCAATATTTAAAGTTAGTTATTTACATTATTAAGTACGTACACATAGTACACATTAATTGAAGTTAATACCTACTTGGAAAAAAAAATGTTCTGTGGTTTTTTTAATTTTTTAAATTTTTTTAAAGGGCGTGTAGGGCGTGTTGACTTATGTTCGCACGTTTTTCAAATATTTAAATTTAGTTTTTGACACCATTAAGTACGTACAACTAGTAAACATTAATTAAAGTAATTACCTACCCAAAAAAAATTTTCCGCGGTTTTTTTAATTTTTTAAATTTTTTTAAAGGTCGTGTGGGGCGTGTTGACTTATTTTCGCGCGTTTTTCAATATTTAAAGTTAGTTATTGACACTATTAAATACGTACACATAGTACACATTAATTAAAGTTAATACCTACCCGGAAAAAAAATTTTCCGCGGTTTTTTTAAATTTTTTAATTTTTTTTAAGGGTGTGTGACTTATTTTCGCGCGTTTTTCAATAGTTATAGTTAGTTATTCACACCATTAATTATGTACAAATAGTACACATTAATTAAAGTCAATACCTACCTGGAAAAAAAATGTTCCGCGGTTTTTTTAATTTTTTTAAATATTTTAAAGGGCTTGTAGGGCGTGTTGACTTATTTTCGCGCGTTTTCGATATTTAATTTTAGTTAATGGTACTGTAAGGTACATACCCATAGTACACATTAAAGTCATTACCTACCAGGAAAAAAAAATTCCACGGTTTTTTTAATTATTTTAATTTTTTTAAAGTGCGTGTAGGGCGTGTTGACTTATTTTTGCGCGTTTTTAATTATTAAATTTAGTTAATGACACTATTAAGTACGTACACATAGTACACATTAATTAAAGTCAATACTTACCCAGAAAAAAAAATTTCCGTGGTTTTTTTTAATTTTTTAAAATTTTTTAAAGGGCGTGTAGAACGTGTTGACTTATTTTCGCGCGTTTTTCGATATTTAAATTTAGTTATGGACACTATTAAGTACGTACACATAGAACACATTAATTAAAATCATTCCCTCTCATGAAAAAAAAAATTCCGTGGTTTTTTTAATTTTTTTAAAGGGCAAGTAGGGTGTGTTGACTTATTTTCGCGCGTTTTTGATATTTAAATTTAGTTATTGACACTTAATTACGTACACATAGTACACATTAATGAAAGTCAATACCTACCCGGAAAAAAAAATTGTCTGTGGTTTTTTTTAATTATTTAAATTTTTTAAAGGGCGTGTAGGGCGTGTTCACTTATTTTCGCACGTTTTTCGACATTTAATTTTAGTTAATGGTACTGAAAGATACAATCCCATAGTACACATTAATTAAAGTGATTACCTACCCGGAAAAAAAAATTTCCGCGTTTTTTTTTAATTTTTTTAAATTTTTTAAAGGGCGTGTTGACTTATTTTCGCACGTTTTTCGATATTTAAATTTAGTTATTGACACTATTAAGTACGTACACATAGTACACATTAATTAAAGTCAATATCTAAACAGAAAAAAATTGTCCGTGGTTTTTTTTAATTTTTTAAATTTTTTTATAGGGCGTGTAGGGCGTATTGACTTAATTTCGCGCATTTTTGATATTTAAATTTAGTTATTGACACTATTAAGTACGTACAAATAGTACACATTAATTAAAGTCAATACCTACCCGGGAAAAAAATTTTCCGCGGATTTTTTTAATTTTTTAAAAAATTTTAAAGGGCGTGTAATGCGTGTTGACTTATTTTCGCGTGTTTATCAATATTTAAATATAGTTATTGAAACTATTAAGTACGTACACATAGTACACATTAATTGGTCATTACCTACCTGGAAAAAAAATTTCCTCTGTTTTTTTAATTTTTTAAATTTTTTTAAAGGTCGTGTAGGGCGTGTTGACTTATTTTCGCACGTTTTTCATATTTAAATTTAGTTATTGACACTATTAAGTACGTCCAAATAGTACACACTAATTAAAGTCATTACTTACCAGGAAAAAAAAATTTAGGCAGTTTTTTAAATTTTTTTAATTTTTTTAAAGGGCGTGTAGGGTGTGTTGACTTATTTTCGCGCGTTTTTCGATATTTAAATTTAGTTATTGACACTATTAAGTATGTACACATAGTACACATTAATTAAAGTCATTACCTACCTGGAAAAAAAAAATGTTCTGTGGTTTTTTAATTTTTTTAAATGTTTTAAAGGGCGCGAATGGCGTGTTGACTTATTTTTGCGTGTTTATCTATATTTAAATTTAGTTATTGACACTATTAAGTACGTACACGTAGTACACATTAATTAAAGTTAATACCTACCCGGAAAAAAAATTTTCTGCGGTTTTTTTAATTTTTTTAATTTTTTTTAAGGGTGTGTGACTTATTTTCGCGCGTTTTTCAATAATTATAGTTAGTTATTGACACTATTAAATATGTACACATAGTACACATTAATTAAAGTCATTACCTTCCCGGAAAAAAAATTTTCCACATTTTTTATAATTTTTTAAATTTTTTTAAATTGCGTGTAGGGCGTGTTGAATTATTTTCGCGCGTTTTTCAATATTTAAAGTTAGTTATTTACATTATTAAGTACGTACACATAGTACACATTAATTGAAGTTAATACCTACTTGGAAAAAAAAATGTTCTGTGGTTTTTTTAATTTTTTAAATTTTTTTAAAGGGCGTGTAGGGCGTGTTGACTTATGTTCGCACGTTTTTCAAATATTTAAATTTAGTTTTTGACACCATTAAGTACGTACAACTAGTAAACATTAATTAAAGTAATTACCTACCCAAAAAAAATTTTCCGCGGTTTTTTTAATTTTTTAAATTTTTTTAAAGGTCGTGTGGGGCGTGTTGACTTATTTTCGCGCGTTTTTCAATATTTAAAGTTAGTTATTGACACTATTAAATACGTACACATAGTACACATTAATTAAAGTTAATACCTACCCGGAAAAAAAATTTTCCGCGGTTTTTTTAAATTTTTTAATTTTTTTTAAGGGTGTGTGACTTATTTTCGCGCGTTTTTCAATAGTTATAGTTAGTTATTCACACCATTAATTATGTACAAATAGTACACATTAATTAAAGTCAATACCTACCTGGAAAAAAAATGTTCCGCGGTTTTTTTAATTTTTTTAAATATTTTAAAGGGCTTGTAGGGCGTGTTGACTTATTTTCGCGCGTTTTCGATATTTAATTTTAGTTAATGGTACTGTAAGGTACATACCCATAGTACACATTAAAGTCATTACCTACCAGGAAAAAAAAATTCCACGGTTTTTTTAATTATTTTAATTTTTTTAAAGTGCGTGTAGGGCGTGTTGACTTATTTTTGCGCGTTTTTAATTATTAAATTTAGTTAATGACACTATTAAGTACATACACATAGTACACATTAATTAAAGTCAATACTTACCCAGAAAAAAAAATTTCCGTGGTTTTTTTTAATTTTTTAAAATTTTTTAAAGGGCGTGTAGAACGTGTTGACTTATTTTCGCGCGTTTTTCGATATTTAAATTTAGTTATGGACACTATTAAGTACGTACACATAGAACACATTAATTAAAATCATTCCCTCTCATGAAAAAAAAAATTCCGTGGTTTTTTTAATTTTTTTAAAGGGCAAGTAGGGTGTGTTGACTTATTTTCGCGCGTTTTTGATATTTAAATTTAGTTATTGACACTTAATTACGTACACATAGTACACATTAATGAAAGTCAATACCTACCCGGAAAAAAAAATTGTCTGTGGTTTTTTTTAATTATTTAAATTTTTTAAAGGGCGTGTAGGGCGTGTTCACTTATTTTCGCACGTTTTTCGACATTTAATTTTAGTTAATGGTACTGAAAGATACAATCCCATAGTACACATTAATTAAAGTGATTACCTACCCGGAAAAAAAAATTTCCGCGTTTTTTTTTAATTTTTTTAAATTTTTTAAAGGGCGTGTTGACTTATTTTCGCACGTTTTTCGATATTTAAATTTAGTTATTGACACTATTAAGTACGTACACATAGTACACATTAATTAAAGTCAATATCTAAACGGAAAAAAATTGTCCGTGGTTTTTTTTAATTTTTTAAATTTTTTTATAGGGCGTGTAGGGCGTATTGACTTAATTTCGCGCATTTTTGATATTTAAATTTAGTTATTGACACTATTAAGTACGTACAAATAGTACACATTAATTAAAGTCAATACCTACCCGGAAAAAAAATTTTCCGCGGATTTTTTTAATTTTTTAAAAAATTTTAAAGGGTGTGTAATGCGTGTTGACTTATTTTCGCGTGTTTATCAATATTTAAATATAGTTATTGAAACTATTAAGTACGTACACATAGTACACATTAATTGGTCATTACCTACCTGGAAAAAAAATTTCTTCTGTTTTTTTAATTTTTTAAATTTTTTTAAAGGGCGTGTAGGGCGTGTTGACTTATTTTCGCACGTTTTTCATATTTAAATTTAGTTATTGACACTATTAAGTACGTCTAAATAGTACACACTAATTAAAGTCATTACTTACCAGGAAAAAAAAATTTAGGCAGTTTTTTAAATTTTTTTAATTTTTTTAAAGGGCGTGTAGGGTGTGTTGACTTATTTTCGCGCGTTTTTCGATATTTAAATTTAGTTATTGACACTATTAAGTATGTACACATAGTACACATTAATTAAAGTCATTACCTACCTGGAAAAAAAAATGTTCTGTGGTTTTTTAATTTTTTAAAATGTTTTAAAGGGCGCGTATGGCGTGTTGACTTATTTTTGCGCGTTTATCTATATTTAAATTTAGTTATTGACACTATTAAGTACGTACACGTAGTACACATTAATTAAAGTCATTACCTTCCCGGAAAAAAAATTTTCCACGTTTTTTATAATTTTTTAAATTTTTTTAAATTGCGTGTAGGGCGTGTTGAATTATTTTCGCGCGTTTTTCAATATTTAAAGTTAGTTATTTACATTATTAAGTACGTACACATAGTACACATTAATTGAAGTTAATACCTACTCGGAAAAAAAAATGTTCTGTGGTTTTTTTAATTTTTTAAATTTTTTTAAAGGGCGTGTAGGGCGTGTTGACTTATGTTCGCACGTTTTTCAAATATTTAAATTTAGTTTTTGACACCATTAAGTACGTACAACTAGTAAACATTAATTAAAGTAATTACCTACCCAAAAAAAATGTTCCGCGGTTTTTTTAATTTTTTTAAATGTTTTAAACGGCTTGTAGGGCGTGTTGACTTATTTTCGCGCGTTTTCGATATTTAATTTTAGTTAATGGTACTGTAAGGTACATACCCATAGTACACATTAAAGTCATTACCTACCAGGAAAAAAAATTTCCACGGTTTTTTTTTAATTTTTTTAATTTTATTAAAGGGCTTGTAGGGCGTGTTGACTTATTTTCGCGCATTTATCGATATTTAATTTTAGTTAGTGGTACTGTAAGGTACATTTCCATAGTACACATTAATTAAAGTCATTACCTCCCCAGATAAAAAATTTTCCGCAGTTTTTTTTAATTTTTTAAAATTTATTAAAGGGCGTGTAGGGCGTGTTGACTTATTTTCGAGCGTTTTTCAATATTTAAATTTAGTTATTGACACTATTAAGTGCGTACACATAGTACACATTAATTAACGTCATTCCCTTCCCGGAAAAAAATTTTTCCGCGGATTTCTTTAATTTTTTTAAATTTTTTAAAGGGCGTGTATGGCGTGTTGACTTATTTTCGCGCATTTATCGATATTTAATTTTAGTTAGTGGTACTGTAAGGTACATTTCCATACTACACATTAATTAAAGTCATTACCTTCCCGGAAAAAAAATTTTCCGCGGATTTTTTTAATTTTTTTAAATTTTTTAAAGGGCGTGTATGGCATGTTGACTTATTTTCGCGCATTTATCGATATTTAATTTTAGTTAGTGGTACTGTAAGGTACATTTCCATAGTACACATTAATTAAAGTCATTACCTCCCCAGATAAAAAATTTCCGTGGTTTTTTTTTAATTTTTTAAATTTTTTTATAGGGCGTGTAGGGCGTGTTGACTTATTTTCGGGCGTTTTTCAATATTTAAATTTAGTTATCGACACTATTTAGTACGTACACATAGTACACATTAATTAAAGTCATTCCCTCCCAGGAAAAAAAATTTTCCGCGGTTTTCTTAAATTTTTTAAAATGTATTAAAGGGCGTGTAGGGCGTGTTGACTTATTTTCGTGCGTTTTTTGATATTGAAATTTAGTTATTGACACTACTAAGTATGTATACATAGTACACATTAAATAAAGTCATTCCCTCCCAGGAAAAAAAAAATTCCGTGGTTTTTTTTAATTTTTTAAAATGTTTTAAAGGGCGTGTGTAACGTCCCGCCGGACCGTTACAATAACCCCAGTAAGTTCCACGTAAAAAGCACGAAAAACTTACCGCTCAACCGGCTCCTCACGGGGACGGGACCGTACCCGTAGCCGTCTCCCACACGGTGCTCCCCGGGTTGTGTCGGCTCCAGGAGCCACCCACGACGGACACGACGAAAAACCACGCCGCCACGCCGAGAATATCGCGGTAGAACTCCGGTTCTACCGCGAGCCGACACGAAGACCGGCCGAAACAAGTCGGAAAGACGGTGGTGTTTCCCCAAAACCAGAAACCCACCCTCCGCGGTACTTCCCCAAGAAAATGACACGACACACAAGTAAGTGAAGATAAAAAGTGATATATTTATTCACTTACGATGTATGATGCAAAACGATGGCAGTGATAATATTTACACAACTTGGCTGGTAAACTTCTACCAGCCAAGCCCCCATAAATATATACAAAGGCCTAATGGCCAAAGGCACAAAAGAAGAAGAAGAGGCACTGGCCAGTGGAGGTCTCCTTGACCTCCACCCACAGGTCTCGTCTGTTTCAAGTCCTACAACCAACTGCCCCTATCCTGTGGTTGACTAGGCCACAGGAAACCTCCAGGCAACTCCACCTGGAGGGGACAGAGGTCACTTCTGACCTCTCACCCATAGACTTCATGGTGAGAGGTCTGCTGGCACCAAAATGGCGTCCGTCCCAACAGCCTACTGTAGCTGTCAGGCAGACCACCATAGAGAAATTCGTCTGCTCCACCAAAATTAAAATTGGAGCAGACCAGGTTGCCACACGTGTTGACTTATTTTCGCGTATTTATCGATATTTAATTTTAGTTAATGGTACTGTAAGGTACATTTCCATAGAACACATTAATTAAAGTCATTACCTCCCCAGATAAAAAATTGTCTGCAGTTTTTTTTTAATTTTTTAAAATTTATTAAAGGGCGTGTAGGGCATGTTGACTTATTTTCGCGCGTTTTTCAATATTTAAATTTAGTTATTGACACTATTAAGTACGTACACATAGTACACATTAATTAAAGTCATTACTTACCCAAAAACAAATTTTTCGCGGTTTTTTTAATTTTTTAAAAATTTTTAAAGGGCGTGTAGGGCGTGTTGACTTATTGTCGTGTGTTTTTCGATATTTAAATTTAGTTATTGACACTATTAAGTATGTACACATAGTACACATTAATTAAAGTCATTACCTACCTGGAAAAAAAATGTTTTGCGGTTTTTTTAATTTTTTAAATTTTTTTAAAGGGCATGTAGGGCGTATTGACTTATTTTCATGCGTTTTTCGATATTTAAATATAGTTATTGACACTAATAAATACGTACACATAATACACATTAATTAAAGTCATTACCTACAAGAAAAAAAATTTTCCGCGGTTTTTTTTTAATTTTTTAAAAATTTTTAAAGGGCATGTAGGGCGTGTCGACTTATTTTTGCGCGTTTTTCAATATTTAAATTTAGTTGTTGACACTTAAATACGTACACAAAGTACACATTAATTAAAGTCAATACCTACCCAAAAAGAAATTTTCCGCGGTTTTTTTAATTTTTTAAAATTTTTTAAAGTGCGTGTAGGGCATGTTGACTTATTTTCGCACGTTTTTCGATATTTAAATTTAGTTTTTGACACTATTAAGTACATACACATAGTACACATTAATTAAAGTCATTACCTACCCAAAAAGAAATTTTCTGCGGTTTTTTTAATTTTTTAAAATTTTTTAAAGGGCGTGTAGGGCATGTTGACTTATTTTCGCGCGTTTTTCAATATTTAAATTTAGTTATTTACACTATAAAGTTCGTACATATAGTACACATTAATTAAAGTCCTTCCCTCTCAGGAAAAAAAAATTTCCGCGGTTTTTTTTAATTTCTTAAAATTTTTTAAAGGGCGTGTAGGGCATGTTGACTTATTTTCGGGCGTTTTTCGATATTTAAATTTAGTTATTGACACTATTAAGTACGTACACATAGTTCACATTAATTAAAGTCAATACATTCCCGGAAAAAAATTTTCCGTGGTTTTTTTAATTTTTTTAATTTTTTAAAGGGCGTGTTGGGCGTGTTGACTTATTTTCGCACGTTTTTTGATATTTAAATTTAGTTATTGACACTATTAAGTACGTACACATAGTACACATTAATTAAAGTCAATATCTACATGGAAAAAAAATTGTCCGTGGTTTTTTTTAATTTTTTAAATTTTTTTATAGGGCGTGTAGGGCGTGTTGACTTATTTTCGCGCGTTTTTGATATTTAAATTTAGTTATTGACATTATTAAGTACGTACAAATAGTACACATTAATTAAAGTCATTACTTACCAGGAAAAAAAATTTTCCGCAGTTTTTTAAATTTTTTTAATTTTTTTAAAGGGCGTGTAGGGTGTGTTGACTTATTTTCGCGCGTTTTTCGATATTTAAATTTAGTTATTGACACTATTAAGTACGTACACATAGTACACATTAATTAAAGTCAGTACCTAAATGGAAAAAAAATATTTTCCTCTTTTTTTTTAATTTTTTAAATTTTTTTAAAGGGCGTGTAGGGCATGTTGACTTATTTTTGCATGTTTTTCGATATTTAAATTTAGTTATTGACACTATTAAGTACGTATGCATAGTACACATTAATTAAAGTCATTACCTACAAGAAAAAAAAATTTCCGCGGTTTTTTTTAATTTTTTATAATTTTTTAAAGGGCGTGTAGGGCGTGTTGACTTATTTTCGCACATTTTTTTATATTTAAATTTAGTTTTTGACACTAATAAGTACGTACAAATAGTACACATTAATTAAAGTCATTACTTACCAGGAAAAAAAAATTTCCTCTGTTGTTTTAATTTTTTAAATTCTTTTAAAGGGCGTGTAGGGTATGTTGACTAATTTTTGCATGTTTTTCGATATTTAAATTTAGTTATTGACACTATTAAGTACGTATGCATAGTACACATTAATTAAAGTCATTACCTACAAGAAAAAAAATTTTCCGAGGTATTTTTTAATTTTTTTAATTTTTTCATAGGGCGTGTAGGGCGTGTTGACTTATTTTTGCGCGTTTTTCGATATTTAAATTTAGTTATGGACACTATTAAGTACGTACACATAGAACACATTAATTAAAATCATTCCCTCTCAGGAAAAAAAAAATTCCGTGGTTTTTTTAATTTTTTTAAAGGGCAAGTAGGGTGTGTTGACTTATTTTCGCGCGTTTTTGATATTTAATTTTAGTTATTGACACTATTAAGTACGTACAAATAGTACACATTAATTAAAGTCATTCCCTACCCGGAAAAAAAAAATTTCTGCGGTTTTTTTTAATTTTTTAAATTTTTTTAAAGGGCGTGTAGGGCATGTTGCCTTATTTTCGCGCGTTTTTCAGTATTTAAATTTAGTTATTGACACTTAAGTATGTACACATAGTACACATTAAATAAAATCATTACCTACCCGGAAAAAAAATTTTCCGCGGTTTTTTTTAATTTTTTAAATTTTTTTAAAGGGCGTGTACGGCATGTTGACTTATTTTCGCGCGTTTTTCGATAATTAAATTTAGTTATTGACACTATTAAGTACGTACACATAGTACACATTAAATAAAGTCATTACCTCCCTGGAAAAAAATTTTCCGCGTTTTTTTTAATTTTTTAAATTTTTTTAAAGGGCGTGTAGGGCGTGTTGACTTATTTTCGCGCGTTTTTCGATATTTAAATTTAGTTATTGACAATATTAAGTACGTACAAATAGTACACATTAATTAAAGTCATTACCTACACGGAAGAAAAATTTTCCGCGGTTTTTTTTAATTTTTTAAACTTTTTTAAAGGGCGTGTAGGGCGTGTTGACTTATTTTCGCGCGTTTTTCGATATTTAAATTTAGTTATGGACACTATTAAGTACGTACACATAGAACACATTAATTAAAATCATTCCCTCTCAGGAAAAAAAAATTTCCGTGGTTTTTTTAATTTTTTTAATTTTTTTATAAAGCATGTAGTGTGTGTTGACTTATTTTCGCGCGTTTTTGATATTTAATTTTAGTTATTGACACTATTAAGTACGTACAAATAGTACACATTAATTAAAGTCATTACCTACCTGGAAAAAAAATTGTCCTCTGTTTTTTTTAATTTTTTAAAAATTTTTAAAGGGCGTGTAGGGCGTGTTGACTTATTTTCGCGCGTTTTTCAATATTTAAATTTAGTTATTGATACTATTAAGTACGTACACATAGTACACATTAAATAAAGTCATTACATACCCGGAAAATAAATTTTCCGCGGTTTTTTTTAATTTTTTAAACTTTTTTAAAGGGCGTGTAGGGCGTGTTGACTTATTTTCGTGCATTTATTAATATTTAAATTTAGTTATTAATATTATTAAGTACGTAAACATAGTACACATTAAATAAAGTCATTACATACCCGGGAAAAAAATTTTCCGCGGTTTTTTTTAATTTTTTAAAATTTTTTAAAGGGCGTGTAGGGCGTGTTGACTTATTTTCGCGCGTTTTTCGATATTTAAATTTAGTTATTGACAATACTAAGTACGTACAAATAGTACACGTTAATTAAAGTCATTACCTACATGGAAGAAAAATTTTCTGCGGTTTTATTTAATTTTTTAAAATATTTTAAAGGGCATGTAGGGCGTGTTGACTTATTTTCGCGCGTTTTTCAATATTTAAAGTTAGTTATTGACACTATTAAATACGTACACATAGTACACATTAATTAAAGTGATTACCTTCCCGGAAAAAAAATTTTCCACGTTTTTTATAATTTTTTAAATTTTTTTAAATTGCGTGTAGGGCGTGTTGACTTATTTTCGCGCATTTATCGATATTTAAATTTAGTTATTCACACTATTAAGTATGTACAAATAGTACACATTAATTAAAGTCAATACCTACCTGGAAAAAAAATTTCCACGGTTTTTTTTTAATTTTTTTAATTTTATTAAAGGGCGTGTTGAGCGTGTTGACTTATTTTCGCGCGTTTTTCAATATTTAAATTTATTTATTGACACTACTAAGTATGTACACATAGTACACATTAAATAAAGTCATTACCTACCAGGAAAACAAAATTTCCGCAGTTTTTTTTAATTTTTTAAATTTTTTTGAAGGGCGTGTACGGCATGTTGACTTATTTTCGCGCGTTTTTCAATATTTAAATTTAGTTATTGACACTTAAGTATGTACACATAGTACACATTAATTAAAGTCATTCCCTTCCCGGAAAAAAAATTTTCCGCGGATTTTTTTAATTTTTTTAAATTTTTTAAAGGGCGTGTATGGCGTGTTGACTTATTTTCGCGCATTTATCGATATTTAATTTTAGTTAGTGGTACTGTAAGGTACATTTCCATAGTACACATTAATTAAAGTCATTACCTCCCCAGATATAAAATTTTCCGCAGTTTTTTTTAATTTTTTAAAATTTATTAAAGGGCGTGTAGGGCGTGTTGACTTATTTTCGAGCGTTTTTCAATATTTAAATTTAGTTATTGAGAATATTAAGTGCGTAAACATAGTACACATTAATTAAAGTCATTCCCTTCCCGGAAAAAAATTTTTCCGCGGATTTCTTTAATTTTTTTAAATTTTTTAAAGGGCGTGTATGGCGTGTTGACTTATTTTCGCGCATTTATCGATATTTAATTTTAGTTAGTGGTACTGTAAGGTACATTTCCATAGTACACATTAATTAAAGTCATTACCTCCCCAGATAAAAAATTTCCGTGGTTTTTTTTAATTTTTTAAATTTTTTTATAGGGCGTGTAGGGCGTGTTGACTTATTTTCGGGCGTTTTTCAATATTTAAATTTAGTTATTGACACTATTTAGTACGTACACATAGTACACATTAATTAAAGTCATTCCCTCCCAGGAAAAAAAATTTTCCGCGGTTTTCTTAAATTTTTTAAAATGTATTAAAGGGCGTGTAGGGCGTGTTGACTTATTTTCGCGCGTTTTTTGATATTGAAATTTAGTTATTGACACTACTAAGTATGTATACATAGTACACATTAAATAAAGTCATTCCCTCCCAGGAAAAAAAAAATTTCGTGGTTTTTTTTAATTTTTTAAAATGTTTTAAAGGGCGTGTTGACTTATTTTCGCGTATTTATCGATATTTAATTTTAGTTAATGGTACTGTAAGGTACATTTCCATAGAACACATTAATTAAAGTCATTACCTCCCCAGATAAAAAATTTTCTGCAGTTTTTTTTTTAATTTTTTAAAATTTATTAAAGGGCGTGTAGGGCATGTTGACTTATTTTCGCGCGTTTTTCAATATTTAAATTTAGTTATTGACACTATTAAGTACGTACACATAGTACACATTAATTAAAGTCATTACTTACCCAAAAACAAATTTTTCGCGGTTTTTTTAATTTTTTAAAAATTTTTAAAGGGCGTGTAGGGCGTGTTGACTTATTGTCGTGTGTTTTTCGATATTTAAATTTAGTTATTGACACTATTAAGTATGTACACATAGTACACATTAATTAAAGTCATTACCTACCTGGAAAAAAAATGTTTTGCAGTTTTTTTAATTTTTTAAATTTTTTTAAAGGGCATGTAGGGCGTATTGACTTATTTTCATGCGTTTTTCGATATTTAAATATAGTTATTGACACTAATAAATACGTACACATAGTACACATTAATTAAAGTCATTACCTACAAGAAAAAAAATTTTCCGCGGTTTTTTTTTAATTTTTTAAAAATTTTTAAAGGGCGTGAAGGGCGTGTTGACTTATTTTCATGCGTTTTTCAATATTTAAATTTAGTTATTGAAACTATTAAGTACGTACACATAGTACACATTAATTAAAGTCAATACCTATAAGGAAAAAAAAATTTCCACGGTTTGTTTTAATTTTTTAATTTTTTTTAAATGGTGTGTTGACTTATCTTCGCACACTTTTCAATATTTAAATTTAGTTTTTGACACTATTAAGTACGTACACATAGTACACATTAAATAAAGTCATTACATACAAGGAAAAAAAAATGTCCGCAGTTTTTTTTAATTTTTTAAACTTTTTTAAAGGGCGTGTAGGGCGTGTCGACTTATTTTTGCGCGTTTTTCAATATTTAAATTTAGTTATTGACACTTAAATACGTACACAAAGTACACATTAATTAAAGTCAATACCTACCCGGAAAAAAAATTGTCCGTGGTTTTTTTTAATTTTTTAAATTTTTTAAAGGTCGTGTGGGGCATGTTGACTTATTTTCGCACGTTTTTCCATATATAAATTTAGTTATTGACACTATTAAGTACGTACACATAGTACACATTAATTAAAGTCATTCCCTCTCAGGAAAAAAATGTCTGCGGTTTTTTTAATTTTTTAAAATGTTTTAAAGGGCGTGTTGACTTATTTTCGCGTATTTATCGATATTTAATTTTAGTTAATGGTACTGTAAGGTACATTTCCATAGAACACATTAATTAAAGTCATTACCTCCCCAGATAAAAAATTTTCTGCAGTTTTTTTTTTAATTTTTTAAAAAATTGTCCGTGGTTTTTTTTAATTTTTTAAATTTTTTAAAGGGCGTGTAGGGCATGTTGACTTATTTTCGCACGTTTTTCGATATTTAAATTTAGTTTTTGACACTATTAAGTACATACACATAGTACACATTAATTAAAGTCATTACCTACCCAAAAAGAAATTTTCCGCGGTTTTTTTAATTTTTTAAAAATTTTTAAAGGGCGTGTAGGGCATGTTGACTTATTTTCGCGCGTTTTTCAATATTTAAATTTAGTTATTTACACTATTAAGTTCGTACATATAGTACACATTAATTAAAGTCCTTCCCTCTCAGGAAAAAAAAATTTCCGCGGTTTTTTTTAATTTCTTAAAATTTTTTAAGGGCGTGTAGGACATGTTGACTTATTTTCGGGCGTTTTTCGATATTTAAATTTAGTTATTGACACTATTAAGTACGTACACATAGTTCACATTAATTAAAGTCAATACATTCCCGGAAAAAAAATTTTCCGTGGTTTTTTTAATTTTTTTAATTTTTTAAAGGGCGTGTTGGGCGTGTTGACTTATTTTCGCACGTTTTTCGATATTTAAATTTAGTTATTGACACTATTAAGTACGTACACGTACACATTAATTAAAGTCAATATCTACATGGAAAAAAAATTGTCCGTGGTTTTTTTTAATTTTTTAAATTTTTTTATAGGGCGTGTAGGGCGTGTTGACTTATTTTCGCGCGTTTTTGATATTTAAATTTAGTTATTGACACTATTAAGTACGTACAAATAGTACACATTAATTAAAGTCATTACTTACCAGGAAAAAAAAATTTCCGCAGTTTTTTAAATTTTTTTAATTTTTTTAAAGGTTATTAAAGGTTTTTAAGGTTTATTAAAGGTTTTTAAAGGTTATTGACACTATTAAGTACGTACACATAGTACACATTAATTAAAGTCAATATCTACACGGAAAAAAAATTGTCCGTGGTTTTTTTTAATTTTTTAAATTTTTTTATAGGGCGTGTAGGGCGTGTTGACTTATTTTCGCGCGTTTTTGATATTTAAATTTAGTTATTGACATTAAGTACGTACAAATAGTACACATTAATTAAAGTCATTACTTACCAGGAAAAAAAATTTTCCGCAGTTTTTTAAATTTTTTTAATTTTTTTAAAGGGCGTGTAGGGCATGTTGACTTATTTTTGCATGTTTTTCGATATTTAAATTTAGTTATTGACACTATTAAGTACGTATGCATAGTACACATTAATTAAAGTCATTACCTACAAGAAAAAAAAAATTCCGCGGTTTTTTTTAATTTTTTATAATTTTTTAAAGGGCGTGTAGGGCGTGTTGACTTATTTTCGCACATTTTTTGATATTTAAATTTAGTTTTTGACACTAATAAGTACGTACAAATAGTACACATTAATTAAAGTCATTACTTACCAGGAAAAAAAAATTTCCTCTGTTGTTTTAATTTTTTAAATTCTTTTAAAGGGCGTGTTGGGTATGTTGACTAATTTTTGCATGTTTTTCGATATTTAAATTTAGTTATTGACACTATTAAGTACGTATGCATAGTACACATTAATTAAAGTCATTACCTACAAGAAAAAAAATTTTCCGAGGTATTTTTTAATTTTTTAAATTTTTTCATAGGGCGTGTAGGGCGTGTTGACTTATTTTTGCGCGTTTTTCAATATTTAAATTTAGTTATTGATACTATTAAGTACGTACACATAGTACACATTAAATAAAGTAATTACCTACAAGAAAAAAAATTTTCCGTGGTTTTTTAATTTTTTAAAATTTTTTAAAGGGCGTGTAGGGCGTGTTGACTTATTTTCGCGCGTTTTTCAATATTTAAATTTAGTTATTGATGCTTAAATACGTACACATAGTACACATTAATTAAAGTCAATACCTACCCGGAAAAAAAATTGTCCGTGGTTTTTTTTTATTTTTTTAAATTTTTTTATAGGGCTTGTAGGTCGTGTTGACTTATTTTCGCACATTTTTCGATATTTAAAATTAGTTTTTGACACTATTAAGTACGTACACATAGTACACATTAATTTAAGTCATTACCTACCCGGAAAAAAAATTTTCCGCGTTTTTTTTTTAATTTTTTAAAATTTTTTAAAGGGCGTGTTGACTTATTTTCGCACGTTTTTCAATATTTAAATTTAGTTATTGATACTATTAAGTACGTACACTTAGTACACATTAAATGAATTCATTACATTCATTACATTTCATTTTTTAAAGGGCGTGTAGGGCGTGTTGACTTATTTTCGCGCGTTTTTCGATATTTAAATTTAGTTATTGACACGATTAAGTAAGTATGCATACTACACATTAATTAAAGTCATTACCTACAAGAAAAAAAAATTCCGCGGTTTTTTTTAATTTTTTAAATTTTTTTAAAGGGCGTGTAGGGTGTGTTGACTTATTTTCGCACGTTTTTCGATATTTAAATTTAGTTTTTGACACTATTAAGTACGTACACATAGTACACATTAATTAAAGTCATTACCTACCCGGAAAAAAAATTTTCCGCGATTTTTTTAATTTTTTAAAAATTTGACTTATTTTCGCACGTTTTTCAATATTTAAATTTAGTTATTGATACTATTGTTGGCTGTTCACTAAGGTTTATTACTTTATTAATGAGAAAAGCCAACTAATTGAGTATTAAGGTTCAAGAGATCAGTGAAGATCTATAAGAAAACAAATCAACTTGACTTTTTTAAATAATATGAATTTTATTAATACAAAAATTGAAATTAAGGTAGCATGATTATAATTTATAACTCAAGCACAGAAGAAATACAATATAACTACACGTAATGCTTGAATTACAGACATTTACTAAAATAAAGTTAAAGTGCATACTTTATGTTAATGATGCTTTTATTTTTAAAGGTAGGGATGGGTTTTTTCTTTTTTATTGGGGCCTGAGGCATACAAGGGGTGCAATTAAGTTGAGGTCCAATTAGAACCAACATGAAAGGGATGAAAGGGACCAAACAATTAAAGAGGTATATAATTGGCTAAATAGGCTATGTTGCTTGCCAATAAGGTTAAGGTTCAATGGCTATTTTGGGAAATGCCCAACTAAAATAACCCCAATCAGAAAATAGAAAAAATGTTCATTCACTTACAATATGAGAAGACCACCTTTCATTGTAGATAATTGCAGCTGTGACAAAGGGAGACTTTGGAATTCTTTCAGTTATCTTCCAAAAGTACTTTCTAATACAAAGACCGACAATCACAAGATTATGGTAACTTAGGTGGGTTCAAACAAAAGACCGACAATCAAATGATCATGGTATCTTATATGTTTGTTGACCACAAGACCGACAATCCAAAGATTATGGTAACTTATGTACTGTGAGACACCAAGACCAACAATCCAAGAATCATGGTAACTTAAGTGACTTCAGACAAAAAGACCGACAATCAAATGATCATGGTAACTAAGTGTCTTCAGTCAATTAGACCGACAATCCAATGATTATGGTAACCTGAATGTCTGCTGACAACAAGACCGACAATCCAAAGATTATGGTAACTTATGTATCAGAAAGACCATCCAATTGAAATACTATACCAAGCTCTTCCTTGTCACTGTAGTCCAAGATTCTTCTGAGAGAGAGAGAGACTGTTGGGTGCAGGTCCACCGCCGAATGCTGAATTTTTTAGCCAAAATGTTGGCCTTTTTATACAGATTCTCTCTCATAGAGAATCATTGGAGTTTGGTGATTGGTTGATTACTTTTTAAATTAAATTAATTTTTTGCATATGGGATAGTCAAGATTTTTTTCTTTTTATATCAAAACTTGACAGTTAGAGATTTATAACTATGAAAAAATACATTTAAGTTGGGGTCTTAAATGTATTTCCTCTTATGGATGAGGAGGGGTGGATAACATGTTTCTTGAATTCTGTAAGTTTCTCAGGACCTTTTGTGACCCTAGCTATAGGGGTTCCTTTTGAAACTTCTGTCTAGTATTCAATGTATACAGTACATGCAACTTACAATTTCCATGTAAAGAAATATGATCACCCTGTGAAGGGTTTTTTATGTATAAGCCTGCCCTCTTTTGAAGAGGAAAAACCCAGTATTTCCAAATTCTAATTGGCCTTTATTGTCCTGAAGTCTATATGCACTTTTGGAGTATAATAAGAATAAAGTGATTTATGAGACTAGGGGTAAAGTTCCATAAGCCTAATACAACTGAAAATATGAAAAAGACTTTGAAGTATTTGTTACATAAAAATATTGAATATAAATCAAATAAGGGAAATACAGCAAACAAACAACTGTGAATCAAACTAAAGAATAAAACTGGTGAGCTGATTAAAAAACTGCAATCAAATTGTATCAACCAGTATAAACAAATATGTTTACATTGCCAAAAAATGCATACATTGTAAAAAAAAGTGTAAAAATGCACATATAAATAAACAAAACAAAGAACCTACTAAATGTAAAAGTCTAAACAACAAAAAAAAGTTTTTCATTGTTAAATATGTAGTCAGGGTTTAACTTTTGTATTTATCCTAAACCTATATTAATAAAAGAAGTGAATTAAACATACAGATTATAATTAGTTAAACAATACTATAATTAGGCCAATAGTAATAATAATAGAAAAACAAAATTATTAGTAATACTACAATTGGTTATAATAATATTAAAAAGTAAAGCAAAAGAAACTGAAGTGTTATATGTCTAAGTGGAATTGAATCAATAGAGTATATATTTTTGCAATAAAATGTGGAATGAAAATCCTTCATTCAACACTATTAAGTACGTACACATAGTACACATTAAATAAAGTCATTACATACCCGGAAAAAAAATTTTCCGCGGTTTTTTTAATTTTTTAAAATTTTTTAAAGGGCGAAATTCCCACCGTTCAGGTGAAGAAGGACGGTGCAAAGTGGCACAAGAAAAAGTCCGGAGCCGCACGGGTCACTGCTCAGGCCAAGGCTCTCGCAGAGAGAAAGGCTAAGCTGAAAGCCCAGGAGGAGGCATTGAAAAAGTTCACGCCTGCTGTGGGGCTTCCAGCCAAGGCTCTCGCCCACCCTGATGGTTGTCGAGGGGCTGCTTGGCCGGAGAGTCCGTCTACTTTAACAGGTCTGCCTGAAGCAGAAGCAGGAAGCTCCAGCTGGCAGTCGGCCAACCCGAAGAGGGACAGGTGAGTGGAGAAGAAGGCTGCTCAGCCTCCAGTACCTGCTTCTGGTAAAACGGGTAAATCTGTGAGTGGTGGTGGTGGTAAAGGACAGAAATGGTCCTGCCCTCTCACCCCACCAGTTGCCAGAAGCTCAAGAGGCAAGAAGGCCAGGTCGTCACTTCGAGGAAAGGCCTTCGAACCTCGGTAGCCCGAGAGCTTGGATGACAAGCTCAAGCAGCGAGCTTGCATCAACAGATCGCACGTGCGGTCGGTGCAAGTGAGTGACTGTAGTTTGAGCACTGAGCTGCAGAGTTCCCTCCCCTGCAGGAGTACCTCCTGTCGGTCGTGGTGTTTCACCGATTGCGAGCACCATGACAGCTGCCGGCCAGAAGCAAATCGCCCAGAGGAGGGCGATGCAGGCTTCGAGTGCACCAGCCCATGGTGCGGAAGCCAAAGCTACTGGTGGAAAGAGTCAGCCAACTCTTGCACCGAAAGAAAAGCCTCTGCTTCGGGATTGCCGGGGAAGGTTTATTTCTGTGAAATCAACCTCGACCATCACTTCGGCTGTCGGTGCTTCTCCGAAGCTTAGTACGGCTCCGGCCAGAAAACTTTCAAAGGAGTCCGAGAGGGCGAAGGGGGCTAACCACCCGCCTACGACCCTGCATTCGAAATGTTCAAGAAGAGACTTACTATGGCACCTGTGTTGGCAGTATACAATCCGGAAGCCAAGATCGTGATGCATATGGATGCCTCTGGATATGGCATTGCTGCCATACTTTACCAGAGGGGTCGAAACAAGGCCCTACAGATGGGTTGCGTTTCTAGAGTTCTCCGTGATGCAGAACTCAATTACTCCAACATAGACAAGAAATGCCTAGCATTAGTGTATGGTGTGGTTAAATTCTGGCCATACCTCTTCAACAAACCCTTTACGTGTTGTACACCTGTTAAGGTGTACACATGCCATAGGTATAAAAGGTTATGCTTCGATATATTCTGGATCCATTTTCTGATATCAAAAACATGAAGTAAATCAACTCATTCAATGGTCCAGTGGCAAAAGCACGCCACACTTGTAACTCTTCTCTGGTTTGATGCCAGTTAAATGATTGTGTCCATTAAACTAAGTATATTGACAATCTGCATTCATCTCACCTGTATCAACTATTCATTTCAGAAACAACGTCGATAAAACGGAATAACATAAAGAACAACCCTGGCACCAGTCTGGGCTCAGGTTGTACCACACTAAATCTCAAAGTGAAAAGTGGTATCCGCTGGAGCTAAGAGATTCTACACCTGAGCCCCGTAACAAGAGCTCTACATTGTTATACCTGTGTACCTGTGTTTGTTAAAGGTTTTTGTTCTTGTTTGTAGTGTTACACACACACAGACTCACAGACAGACAAGGCTTAATTTTTATATATCATTTTTGAGCCAAGAAATAAAACTATATATTTTGGGTTAAATTGAACGAAATCTTCGTCAAGTTCGAATCAGTCTTTCTGCATGTTGGTGACATTTTTGGACTGCCAAACTGATTTTTTTTTCTAAGTTGGGATATTTTTTTTTTCAATTTTTTTAAGCCAAAAGGAAAAACTATATTTCAGGTTAAATCGGCATGTTGATGGCTCTTGGCCTAAAATTAGTGAAAATTAGTCAACAATTAGTCAAAAATTTAATTAGTGATATCCGTAATTGGTAGTACTTTTTACATGAACGGCCCGCCATAATTGTGAAGAGAAAATGAAAAAATAACAAGAAACCATAACAGACAATTTCGGCGCAATACTTTTACCTTAGACTATTACTCTACTGGACTGGCAACTCCCGAAATTTTGTGTTGGATAGTTTTGAATCGTTGTGATGTCGTTTTTGAAGTGGCGCCTCTAGCGGGACTATGGTATATGAACATGAATATCAAAAGTCAAACTTTGGACGAGTTCATTTTGTAGTTATATAGGGTGGATTTTTTATATATATTATTATAAAAAGTATGGCCGATGAAGAACTACAGCTGTGTTCTGTCAAAAAGTGTCTGTAAAGTGTTATCTGTTTTGGTTGTGGTCTATTATCAGGAAAACGCGAGTCACAAACACCATAACAACAACGTTTTCCAACCATTTTTTGCTTAGGAGACGAAAAGACAACAGGGCCGACATTAAAAAAAATCATGTATGAGATTCACTAAGATTTACACAAATTCACAGCAGAATATCACATATGGAAATTTATTTTCCTTTTTTATCTGCATTTTACTGGATTCCTAGAATAGAATTAAAATTGGAAAATCCAGTAAAACGTGAAAAAACTAAAATAACTTGCCATACAGTACATGATTCACCCCAATGTCTTCCCTTTTGCAAAAAAAAAAACAATCTAGCTAACGATTTTCTTTTAAAATAATGCCACCAGGTAGAGCTGGCGTCACTTTTGCCTTATTTATTTTGCCTATGAACATGCATTTAACACTTTAACATGTAGAAGATACGGAGTTGCCAGTCCAGTAGAGTAATAGTCTAAGCTTTTACCAAAAAGTTTATTATCCACCAAGAGGCACCACTCAAGCTAAAATGTGTGCATTTTGTATCAGTAGTGCCACCAAGTGGCAAGGGAGCAAACATACATTTAACATTTATTAAATGTAATGTTATTTTAGGAGCTCTACAAGCACATCTGTGCAGATTTATTTTATGTTTTATTTTTTATTCTTTTCATTACTTTTATTATTTCTTTTATGCATATAAATGTATTTCAAAACTAAAATATTAGAAGATGATGATAAAATTTTTTATGAAAATTTAGTTTTGAAAGTTTAGTTTTAAAAATGGCCTGTTTTCAGCAGTGCCATCTTAATGGGGGGCCAATTGGGACCTGGCCATGGGGCTTTGTCTAAACTAGGGCATGGTTGGGGGCCTCAAATAAATCTTCTGCCAGGGGTCACAAAAGACTTAAAGATGGCCCTGGTTTTCAGCATGTTTTTCTAGTATACATTTTATGAAAAATTATTTTTGCCTTTTTTAATCTGTCATGAAGTATATACTTTCTAAGAAATCCTAAAATACAAGCATATGTTCAGTAAATATCAACTATTTTAGTTTACACTAATTAAAAAACAATTAAACACAATATTTTACCTGCACCAAAAAAAATTATTACAAAATTTTAAACAAAATACAACTACCTGACCCGACCTGACAACTACCTTTACAAATAACTGAAATTATTATTTTTTTTGGGTGCTTCGTTTTTGACGATTAGTAAGGGTCCTGTTGAAAAATTTCAAGGAATAAAATACCGTCACTCTTAAAAACACAAGTAGATATTTTTTAAAATGACATTTAAAACACATTAAAAACATTTTTTAAAATAAAAATTTAAAAAAAATAGTAAAAAACATGTTCATTTTTAACACTTAGTAAGATTGGGAAATTAAAAATAAGAAAACTTAAAAAAGAAAGAAAAAAAAGTTTTTAAAACAAAACAGTTTTTAAAAAACCAACGGTAAAAAAAACTGTTTTTTTTAAAACATTAAGAGAAAAAACACGTTTTTTTTACAACACTAATATATCGTTTTTTTGATTTTTTTAAATAGTTTTTGAAGTTTCTTGTTTATAGTAACAATTAAAATTCACTAACCACAAATTGTTCCATCAAAACATGATCTAAAAAGTTTCCATTAATTTACCCTTAAATTTTATTATTTTTAAAATTATATTATTTACCTTTCTGCATCCTTTGGAAATCAAAAAAAAGATAAGTTTTTTTTTATCATCGTTTTGACAATTAATTGCCGCACAATGTGGATGACCACCCATAGAAACTAAATAGCAAGGTACTTCCAATTATAAATAGAAAAAAATGTTTGCTCACTTGCCACTATTTTTTGTGGCGCTGTTGTAGTGCACACTGACATCAAACGCACCGACAGAGAGTGGTGCCTCTTGGTGATAGCACAGAATAAGGAAGATGAAAGCTGAAATGAGCAGGCCTTTAGGATAAGGAGAAAATGTATAGAGTCAATGGGAAAGTCTACACAGGCAGTTAGAAATCGGGAAGAACTTCAGTTGGATCCACCCTTGTTATGACGACCGTCAACTTTTAATTGGCTGGTTATGTAGTCTGACGTCACATGCTCTGTCGTTTTCAACGTCGAACCACACAACAAACCAATTAGAAGTTGCCGGTCGTCATAACAAGGGCGGAGCCAACTGAAGTTCTCCCCGATTTCTAACTGCCTTTAAAGCTGACAGGCCGCCATGGAGTCGGAGAGTGAATAGTATCGGAGGCTATGGTCTAAGATTTTGTGACGATTGACCCGATTTGAGCGACAAGTGGAATTCCACACATTGCTTGAAATTTTGTGTACGATCCTCGAAACCAAGGTAAATTATTAAGTACTTGTTAGAAGTTAAGTGTTATAGTTTTGTATAGTTTGTCTGGGTTCAGCAGCGGTTATCATTTATCAGTTAAGTTTTCCAGCAACATTTACAGGAAGGGACGCTCCTTCTGCGTTTTCTACTTTTATCATTTCGCCAACCATGTCTGGAATTTTTGCGAAATTGCGAAACCGTCACAAGAAGGATCCTGTGCCTCGTTATGAAGGACCGTCTCAAATAGGAACACCCTACGGGGTAACCCATAATATTCATGTCGGATTCGATCCGTCGACAGGGGAATTTAAGGGATTACCCGATCCGTGGATTCGACTATTGAAAACATCCAATATTACGTAAGGCATAGAGACTGACAAGTGTGGCGTTGGTTAACCGTTTAATCACATTACAGGCGTTCTGAACAATCGCAGAATCCAGCTGCGGTGTTGCAGGCTTTGAAGTTTTATGCGCATTCCGTCAAACGAAAACCTGGCAGTTTCAAATTAATAGCTACCGAAGAAACAATACAGGAAGAATCGGCTGAGATAGAAAATTCTTTGCCGCGTTTGTCACTCAACGAAAGTAACGCTAGTAATTGCGATCTGTTGAAAAACGAAAAACCTTCAGAAAGCAAGCAGTTTAAATAAATAATAATTTCGTTTGTAATTTAGTAATTCCACATCATATCAATCCAGGTCAATGCATATTATCACGTCACGAATTTTTTTATTTTTTTTTATGTTAGTACAGTCACGTGCAAAAATACTTTAATTTTAATAAGTTATTATGTCCAGTTATGTCCATTAAGCGCCTCTAGTGACAGTAGGCGAAACGATGGCCCCTAAGAAATTAGCAGACGAAACTGCAAAAGTAAGTTTTTTGCCGTTTTCTCGCAAATTACTTGCCCTATTTTCGTTAATTTTTTAAACAAAAATAAAAGCAAAAGTACT
Organism: Brachycybe producta; assembly: GCA_036925085.1. Classification (NCBI taxonomy): domain Eukaryota; kingdom Metazoa; phylum Arthropoda; class Diplopoda; order Playtdesmida; family Andrognathidae; genus Brachycybe; species Brachycybe producta. Next base: position 4,468,332 of record JAUPFP010000017.1, on the reverse strand, counting down.
TAGTTTTACATCCATACATTAGTTTTTTTAATATTCCTATTTTTTCGATATTTTGTTCTCAAAGTTGTTGTAAAACCGAAACTTTTTAAAATAGAAGCCATTGGAGATTTTGATATGTAGGTAAGTTTTTTTGCTTATATCTTACAAAACACTTGCACAATTATCGTGAAGTTTTTAAGGAATAAAGATACAAATGGGTAGTTTAATAATCAATCATTGTTTAATTAAATATTCTTTCTGTTTGTGTTTTTCATTTGTTATTCAAAAACATTTCACTCTAACTATTCAATGTAGCGTTCAGAACACAAACAAAGAGTCACATTAAAAAAACCTATGCCTGATTATAAAACTACGTACTTTTATTTTTATATCTTTAAAATTTCATGATAATTGTGAAAGAACTTACCTACTTATCGAAATCTCCATTCGTCTCCATGTTAAAGTTTTGGTTTTAGAGCAACGTTCAGAACAAAACATCGAAAACAACGAGGAATATTAAAAAACTAATGCGTGGATGTGAAACTACGTACTTTTATCTTTACTTTTTCAAAAGTTCATGAAAATTGGGCGAGTAATTTGTTTAAAACGTACCTGTGCAACAATTTTTTCCGTTGACTTCTATGTTAAAGTTTCATCTCCTAACTTCTTAGGGGGCCATCTTTTCGCCTACTACCACTAGAGGCACTAATGCATGTAGTATTGCATAGTATTAAATAATCAATTCTTTTAAATTTGCTTCTCAAGGTGAGACAATTTTGAACTGTTATTTTGTCCATAAATCTTAATTCTTAATCGAATAAAACAAAATATAATAAGGTGTGGTATGTACGTACATGTATATAAGTATATTAGTATGTATGTATACATACACACATCATGACAGTAATGTTTTTAACTATTCTCCTCCCCTAATAGTGAGAAGCATTCGTAGATTCTAGGACTAAAAGCCTTCCTAGAGCTCAACAAAACCTGCCGAAAAGATAACTTTTAGAACTTTTTTCTTTTAAAATGGTGTCATTTTCAGAAGATTTGGAAATAATGTTTTTTAACATTATTTCAGAACCTTCTGAAAAATGTGGTTATGTGGTTATTATTATAGGGTTATGTCCCTATGCTTTGATGACCAACCACATCAGATTTAGGAGAGTAGACAGGTTTTCTCATAACTATGTAATTCAAGGAATTTCCCCTATCCAAGCCATTGTTATGGAAGACAATTACAATTAATACTCTGCTAGCAGCCAAATAGGCCTATGGCAGAGGGACATAAAAGTCCACATGCAGCATTAAGCATTGTCAAGCACATTTACATGCACATACATAAAAAAATGAATATACAATTGTCAATTCCACAAAACAAAATTATCCCCATTCACCACTTCCTCAGGAAGAGACTTCCATTGTCTTATAACTCTAGGAAAAAAAGACCAATAATATTAATTTGTCCAAACAAAAATCTCCCTAATTTTCCTAGAGTGGTCAGCCCTGTGCATGCTTTATGAATATCACTGGACGGTGGTTTAGGACAATCACCACGTGTAATTTTTCCAAACAATTTCAAACTTAACTCACCCCTGCAATGTGCCAAACTATGCCATTGTAGCACTGACAGCATCTCAGTGACACTATCTGTAAATTTGTGCCTGCCACAAACAAACCTAGCTGCCTTAACGCTGAACCATTTCAACTGGGTGAGTGAGTGTGACAGAGTGAGGATTCCATTGCTTGCTAGGCAATAGTTTTAACTTGTGCTGGGCAGGTGCCCAATGTTCTTTGACAAAGCATTTGTAGAGCTTTCCCCAGTAACACCATCTATGTGTTTTTTCCAAGAAAGGTCATCTGTCACTGTAACCCCCAAGTACTTATAACACTTGACACTCCGAAGAATACTGTCGTTCATACTATAATTGAACACAATTGGATTTCTACTCCGAGTTAGCCTCATAACGCTACACTTCCCCATATTCAACTGAAGTTGTCATGTATTACACCATCCTTCAATTGCCTTCAAGTTTAAAGCTGTTTCATAGTCTTGGTACCATCAACCTCTTTGTAAATTAGAGTATCATCAGCAAATAGTCTACAGTTGCTGCGAACTGCACTGCTGAGGTCAATAATAAATATCAGGAAGATGAGGACCCAGCACACTACCCTGGGGTACACCAGATGTAACAGCCAACAACTGTGAGTGAGACCCATTTACAACTACCCTTCGTTTCCTATCACATAAAAAAAGATGTTACCCATTTGGTTACCTGCCCCAAACCATATGCTGCAACTTTTGCCAGAAGTTTTGAATGTGACATTGTCAAATGCCTTACAAAAGTCAAGAAACACCATGTCAAAATGTTTATAATTGTCTAAACTTTTCTGGAGGTCATCCACTACCAAGACAAGTTGAGTCTCACAAGAGTGCCTTCTCAGGAAACCATGTTGGTTATCAGAAATGAGATTGTCAGATTTGAGAAACTAAATGCAGCCAGAGTATATATGCTCAAGAATTTTACAAACCATTGAAGTTAGAGATACAGGCCTATTGTTTGCAGCTTCAGACTTATTATCTGACTTAAAAATTGGGGTAACATTTGTTAATTTCCACATATTTGGAACAACCTCTTGATCCAAAGACTGCTGATAAATTAGCTGAAGAAATGGTCCCACTTCCCTAGCTAATTTTATAAGAACTACTGCATGAATTCTATCTGGCCCAGGGTTGGAAAAAAACATGTTTTTAAAAAAAAAAAATGTTTTTTTATTAAAATAATGCTTTTCGTGTTAAATTCGTACGTTTAATTTTTCGAATTGAAATTGGGATACTAGTTGGTGACTTGTCGTGTGGTGAATTTATTAGAAGAGCAAATGAAATTAGTGGCATAGCTAGGAACGTTCCTAGGGTTTCTGGTCTTATACAGTAACAGTAATACTATTATAGGGTGCCTAATTATGCCAAGGTGATAACACAGTCAGTGGGATTTGGGACAATGTTATATTTATAAGTATAAGCCCTTATTTTTATCACAGTTCCACATTTCGGCACCCAGGACAAATGCTATATCTGCCCCCCTCGCTACGCCAGTGAATGAACTTCTGTTCGTCCCTCCTGATTTCTAATTGCCTCGGTCATATCCTCCTATAGATAGTATCTATAGGAGGCTATGCCTGTGTAGTTCTTTATCGGCCATACTTTTTATACTAATATATAAAAATACACCCTACATAGCTACAAAATGAACTCGTCCAAAACGTCACTTATACTATTCATGTTCATATACCATAGTCCTGCTAGAGGCGCCACTTCGAAAACGACGTCACGATGATGCAAAACTGTCCAACACAAAATTTTGGGAGTTGCCAGTCTAGTAAAGTAATAGTCTTAAGGTTTCACAGTTTAATCTGATCACTTCCTCTAGCTATTCAAAAGTGACCAGCATTTTGGTTGTGGGTGTGAATGGCATTTTTATTCTATAAATCTAATCTAATTTCAGTCTGTACAGAGAAATCACTATGATTGTATGATTTTAGTTCATGAATATTTAACTGGCACATTTCTTTAAAAATTGGTTGATTTAAAAGAATGTTTTTTTTAAAAAAAAACATGCTGTTTAAAACAAGTTTTAAACAACCTGTTTTAAACAAAATGTTTTAAAACAGCCAACCCTGATCTGGCCCCCACTTTTATTTTTATTAATGGTCAATAGTTGCTTGATAATGCCCTTAGTATTAACAATAATATTCTCCATAATTGCTGCTTATGAAGAGCCCTTTTAACACATTGTGTATACTATGCTGGTGTTGAGGCATCCCGGACTCTAATGGAACAAACTTCGAGACCCCTCCCATCAGTAATGAGTGAAAAATTGGCCAAAATCATTTTTAAAGTTCTCAAGATGTCACCTCCTAAAATTATAGCTGGGTTATTGTGCCCATGATGAAGGGCATCTAGACATGAGCAAAAGGCAGCTATATCATTAATTGAAGATCCTGGTGGGTGATAGATAGAAATTAAAAATACCTTTTCCCCATTAAGCAGCTCTGCACACTGCAGTAAACTATTTCACACCCAGTCTCAAATGCCTGTTCCCTTTGGCTGTTAAGCAAATTAGAAACTGCTATAAAAACCCCACCACCAGTACAACCCACTCTGTCCCTACGATATATTGCAAAGTTAGATGGAAACACCTCTCCATTACTAACATTGTCATCCAGCTATGACTCACTTCCAAGTATTATTTGACAGTCTGATTCTTCAATGGCCACAAAGAAGTCAGGTACCTTTCTCTGCAAATCGGATTTACGAATGTACTTTTACATAGACACCCATCCTGCACTATCACTGCCATTAGGGTTTGGTTTAAATCAAATGATTTAACTCATGATTTAAATTACTAAAAAAAATTATGATTTAAATCACTAAAAAATCATGATTTAAATCACTAAAAAAATCATGATTTAAATCACTAAAAAAATCATGATTTAAATCACTAAAAAAATCATGATTTAAATCACTTATATACAAATTTGAAATTTCACAGAAGAAAACCTTTCCACTGTCTGCCTTTATTTTTTGTTATTTGATCTGGGGCCCATTTCACAAAACTACAACTTGTAGATTACAAATCCTTGTAATGAATGACAACTTGTTGGTTAAACTGAACATTATTTCTAGTTTATTCATTTTATTAAATTATTTGTTTTAAGTTACCTAGAATGAAAGCCCGTCTTCGACGGGTGTGATAGTTGTAGCCTTATACAGTGCATTTCATATATATAGATGCACCCCAGAAATTGGTTATAACTCAAGTTACACTTGGTTGAGTCACCTGAAATTTTCAACATAAAGAGAGCATCTTATATAATTTTTTTTAGAAAAAGTAAAAAAAAAAATTAAAAACTGAAAAATGATCATTTCATAATTATAGCTGCTCTAACATACTTTTTGCTTATATCAATTATTGTGATTAAATAACATGCTGGGCACAACAGTAACATTAAAATTAATAAAGTATAGGACTGTCTGGTGTGTTATAACTGAACACATTCTTTTCTACATACATGTGCTTTTTATGAAAAATTTACAGAAATTCTACCCTGAAGCAGCTAAAATGGCATGTTTCAGCTCTGCTGATGTAATATAATCATGGCAATCTGCTTAATCATCCCATAGGATGATGTACTAAATGTTCTCTACAGGATTTAAGTTGGGGAACACATCGGGCATTTAAGAGTGGTGACATTTTGGTTTCATAACCATTTCTTCGTTATGTTACTGGGGCATGCTGATGCATTTTTTGCTGGAATACTAAGCTAATGCCAGAGAATTGATGTTTTTATAGTAGTACATACCCTCCCAACATTGTCTGATAATTAATCAATGATATGTGTTTAGGTTGAAATAAATTTAAAAACTAAGCTGCTTGTTCCAAATGCACTAAATGTTTCTCATATCATTAGGCCCCCACTGCTAAAATGTTGTTCAGAAAAAGAAAAACTGTCAGTATCATTGAAATTGAATATTTTCCTTCTCAGAAATGTTGTTAGTGGGAGCCTAAGAATATCAGAAGTATTAAGTGCCTTTGGAATGAGTAGCTTTGCCTTCATGTCAACCAAAAAAATTATGTTTATTATCAAACAATGTTATGTGAATATCTACTGATCTACCAAAGTCAATTCCCTGGTGTTAGCGTAGTATTCAAGCAAGAAAATGCACCAGTTCGCTACAGTAACCTAAAGGTTGTGAAACCAAAATATCACCACTCCCGCAATGCTGGTGTGTTCCCAGACTTATATCCTACAGATAACTTTTTTGACATCAACTTGCATAATGATTAAGTAGATTTCCATGATTATACTACAATAGCTGAGCTGAAAAGTGCCATTTTTATCTGATGTGAAAATAGTTTTTTTTAATGCAGGAAGTATGAGCCTGTAAGAACTTTTGGCTTTCCTCATCGAACAATACGTAACAACCACAAAGTTCTGTTTCCTTTGTTTAAAAAGACTGATTCTATTTGTGATTTGGCACGAAGTTCTCGTTTTTACTAGCTAACTGGTATAATTTCATTATTTTAGTATAATTTGCAAACTTCAAATTTTGTATTTAACGTTTCACCATGACACTATATTTAGTTGGAAAAAAATAAAAAAATTGTTGGCGGTGTGCTAGGAACCTTCTTCTATCTGACTTGATTTGAAGTGGAATTACTGAATTTAGTTTTAATTTTTATGTTACCATCTTTGCACCAGTTTCTAGTGGAAGCAAAGAAAGTAAAAAAGTTGTTTCTACAGTTGTTGTGCCACCAAAACCAAAGCCACGTGCAAGCAAGCATCAGGGACAAGTTTTGCCAATTTATGTGAGTTTTTAGCTGTGTTGACTGTTGACTACATGTAATTTACAAATATCTTGTATATCTCGTTATTGTTTCATTGTACTAGGGCAAAGGTTTGCCACAGCCTTTACCACGCTCACAACAACAAGAACGTAAATCAGAAAACTGGAACGATTGTTCTATACAACTGACCAACGATCAAAGTATTAATAGTAATAGACACAAAGAATCGCCAAAAAGTAGTGATGAAGACGATAATGAGCCGGTTCTGAGAAGAAACGTCTTAGGGAGTAAGAAGTTGAGTGAAGATGAAGTCATGGAAATGCTTTGTGAGTATTGTTCTTCTTTGGACACTATACAGTGCTGTAGCCAGGTGCGAGTTTGAAGGGGTCCTGAGCCCCCTCGAAATTAAAAAAAACACCACAACCTTTATAGACGCTCAACTAAGCGACTTCTATTCTGAAGGAGAAATTATGGACCCCTTCAGAACCTGAACAAAAACCCTTAACTGATTTTTGTCAATGGCAGGGAAAGCTGTGAATAATGGAGATCCTGAAGAGAAATATGAAAAGTTGAAAGAGATTGGGTCAGGGTAAGTGTTGAATTAGCTAATCTGTAAACATTTACAGTTTTGGTAAATTACTGATATGAAATCGTTGTGTGTTTATTTCTTTAATTAATAATACTATGTTTACTGTAAGCCTTGTAAGGTTATCTTGTTTCAAAATTTTAAGGATTGAATTGTGTAATGCCAATGAAATTTATGTTTTAAATTGTATTTGAAGTTCGATATGCATACTGCATTTAACTATATTTTGCCAACATAGTTAAGACAGGTGATTTTTCAGTTGTTTACAATGTTTTGGAATTTATCACGACCCGATTTTTGCCGGACAAACACTACTCTTTTTACGTTGCGGACTCCTTTACTATTCGGGAACGTGTGCCAGTCATGTGCTCCGGTGAACTCTTACATGAGACAGCCGCACGCCGCCGGATCGCCGGATTCGATGGCTGAAAGTTGACATATGTGAGCTTAGCAAGCTGGGTCCGTTTGTGGACCGTCCTCTGATTGTTAAATATCGTGAAGTAGAATGGCCCAAATGCAGCCCCAGTGAACTCAAATTAAGCCCCATTAAAAAGGCACATGGCCAAAATGCACAATGCAGATGTAGACAGAAGCAGAGCCTCCAATGGTGAATGCCAAAACCACAGACTCTGTGACATTCTACTCCGGTCCCCCAACTGGTGGACTTCCTTAGTTCACCACTGATAGGCACCGTGGGGAGGCTAAGATGAGAGACTGGATTGGACAGAGGAGCGGTTCCCCAACTTATCACCGCTCGATCTCTCTTGGGATGGGTCAAAGCCCTCCTCTTGTCTGTCCGCATCCCGGGTGGCGCCTGTGGGAAGATCCTCCCCGACAATCGACGGTCGAATGGCCGCTGAAAATGACGGAGAATCCACGGTGAACCCCTGGTGGATCTCACCGTGGATACCGACGCTAAGCACCGGAAGACATGCCAGAAAACAGGACGGTGGAAGCACGGTGAAATCCCACTCGAACCCCCACCTTCCCTGTGGTAACTTCCCCAGTTATTAAATGAATAATAAACACGGACACAGTGGTGTTGAGAGTGAAAATAAAAGATAAGTTTATTCAATAGAATAAATTATATAAAAACACTCACGGTGAATACGATAATCTGCTGGATGATTTATCCAGCAGAGAAGCATAAACGATGATCCTTCTATGAAGGAGAACATAAATATGACATGATGATGGTGGCCATCTTGGCCACCTGTAGATTGAAGGAGCACCAAAATTCCATGCACTAGGCATCTAGGGTTCCAACTCACTGTCCAGGTTATAATGGCCGCTGCCATTATATACTACCCCCAGGCTGCTCCACCTGGGGGAGGACAGTGACCCTTTGCTGGCCATTTTGTCATCTGCCTGGCAGCCAAATAGCAGACGACAACAGGAGATTTAGTTTTGCTCCAAAAGGAGCAAAACTGGGTCGTCACAATCTTAACTTCCCTGCTCCGCCCCGGGACCAGGTAGGTCGAGCCAGCAAGGATTGCTCCTGTGACCCTCACTCAGTTTCAGACTGGGTTTTCCGGTGGTGTTGTCGGAGCTACCATCCACTCCGACATCCACCGATGTATCCACCATGACACATCCGGGATCGAACTCAGTCCCCCTGAGTCTAGTCTCTTGCCGTCGAAAATCTTCGATGGCGAGAGTAGCAAGCTGCGGACCCTGACGTAGGGTCCGACTAGTCAGAAGGTCCACGAGAGCGGCCGCGGGATCGGACATGCTCCCTCGTAGTGGTTGGGTTACAAATTCCCCAACCATACCTTCCAAGTTGCAGCCAAGGAGATGCTTAACGTATGGTGCCGCGAGCTGGGCTAGGCATACTAGTTCAGCTCCTGTCCCCACAATGTCTAAAATAGCAAAGCATCTCCTTACCGGGTTGATGACCAGCAACACCGGATAGTCTACTGTCAAAAGCCAGCACATAACGCATGGCAAATGATGGCAACAGCGACACCCACGTGCTGGGAGTGGCTCTCCTAGGTGATAATACCCGTGGTATTGTTACCCCTCTATTCCCGGCTGGTCCTGCCACAGACTAAGCCGGTTATTGAGAAAGACCTCTTCTGAATACGGAGGCTCTGCACCAAAGCGTCGACCCTCGTCCTCGGGAGACTTGGCTCTTTCTTCCGGTCCTAAGGCCGCAAAGACCCCATCGTCAGGACCTGGAGAGAAGGGTGTCCTTCCTACAGAAGGCACGGGACCATGTTTGGCAAGAGCACTAACATTCCCCGCCGGGGTGCCCCCACCGCTAGGTAACGATGAGCTGACCCAGTGGAGAGTTCCCACCGACCGAACCGACAGGCTCGGTACCGCGACCACCTTCGTGGAGGAGGAAGGTATACCGAGAACATCTCGCATTGACCTTCTATCCGTCCGCGCCATCAGTACCTGACGGGTATGGTTCGGTTGGCTCCCAGCCTACATGGTCGCACCGTGTCGGGACTCCTCAACCATCCTGACACTTCTGCCGCCACCAGTCCCCTGGGACCCTCGGGCGGAAGTTTTTGGACCTCTCTTCTCACTACGGGCCTTCTTGCCCTTTTTCTTTTTCTTGTGAGGTTACCGTGCTGTGAGCTGGGCACCTAAGCTTACAGACTTACCGGACCGGTCAGCCTTAGGAGGGTGGTTAGCCCCCTTTGTTTGACTGGACTTACTAGTCGCAGGTTTTCGAGCCGAAGCTGTACTAGCCTTTGAACTAGTTCCCGTAGCCGATCCGATGGTCGAGGGTGCTCGTGTCGCCACGAAATGCCCTTTCCCATCCCGGGGAAGAATTCTCTTCTCCGGTGCAAGGGTCGGTGAGGTGCCTTGGCAGCTTGTATCGCCCCCCTTTGGGCGATACGCTGTTGGCCAGCGGTTGTGGTGGCACTCAGAACAGGAGTGAAACCTTGCCCGACGGGAGGTTCCCCTGTAAGGAGCGGATTCCTGGCATCAGTTTCCCACAGGGACGGAAACTGAGCGGCCTGGAGCTCGAACTTCCAATGGCATGCAACCTTCTTGTCACGCTGGACAAGGGCCTCACAACGTGCCGCTTAAGCCTGGTGGTACCGCAAGCGGTCCTCCTGGCTCCATTTTCTTTTGGGGAAGCCGGCCGGACCTCCACGAGAGGTCTTGGCCTTTATCCCCACCGGATTACTAGCTGCAGGTGGGGTGAAGGGGCGGGGACGTTTCTGTTCCTGACCACCACCACTAGCAGGAAGGCTCTTCCTTGGAGTGGAAGGGGAGGCTGATTGGCCTTCTTTTCCACTCTTCGGTCACTCTTGGGAGTCCCAGACTGCCAACCCGAAGGACCAGCCACTGCCGCGGGCGAACCCGTGACAGATGGTTGGCTATCAGGCCAGGCAGCCCCTGGGGCTCTCTCAGGATGAGCCAGGGTCTCAGCAGGAAGGTCCACTGCCGGCGTGAATTTTGCCATGGCAGCTTCCATCCTCTTAAGCTGAGCCTCTCTCTCTGCTAGAGCTTTCATCCTAGCAGTGTACCTAGCAGCACCGGACTTTTTCTTGGTGTTTGAACCATCCTTACGGTACTGCTGGTAGGGAACTCCCCGACGTAGTAATGTTTCCCATCCGGCATCAGGAAACCTCCTGACTCCGATTGGTACTTTGCACTTTCGTCCTGCCTTTCCTGCCCTACCATTTCACCGTCCAAACTCCGTAGAACTTGGTGTTCACCAAGTTCCACAGCGTTCGGCGGCCAAACACCGTCTAATCGCCGGCCCCGTCGGCGGTAGCATCACTGTCAACACCATGATGGTGACGCCTCCACCTATACCACGTGTGCAAGCAGTCAATGACCGCTTGACACACCCAAAGACAAAAGAATACTGCCAATGGGCAGAGAAGTGAAATTGCCCTTTGGGGACTTTTTTATCTTTTGCATCCAGCGATGGGTCTTTCTGCCTGTTTCGCCGGTAAAAACGATTTCTTTTAATCAATTTAGTGGCACAAAACCGTCTTTAATTTTAAAAACAAGATGGCACTTAGCCGCTAATTCTACCAGTAAAACAGGTAACAGTGGCGGCTTGGCAGCAAAACATCATTAGTCGCCTCCACTACTGTTGCCATAGAGATTCTACCGTCGTCTGCCTTTTTAGGGGCAGATACAAGGCATGAATCTCTATGGAAAGACTCAGGAGAGAGATTTTGAATTTGAATTTGAAAAATTACTCTGTAAGCAGCCATAAAGGCCTATGGCAGAGGGACAAGAGTCCAAGTGCAGCATATAAAATGCATTGTCAAAACCAGAAAATATAAAACCCTATTGATATAAACCCAACAACAATTTTAATATTTTTTAATGCTGCAAATATATGCATTGTCAAAACAAAACAAAATTATGACTCCCATAAAATACACTTTTCCTGCACAAAATCCCCAGTAAGCGAGTTCCATTGTCGAATCGCCCTAGGGACAAATGACCAGTAATAAGAATCTGTTCGTGCAAAAATTGTGATTCGAAATAATTTCTGCAGACTTAACACCAAGTCTGCAGTTGGGCATTATTGATTTCTGCACCCATTTCTCCCTGGGCGACTGCCATCTGTTCGTGACAGACAGGTGGTGTCCCGTCCCTGGGGCCCAATTTTTATTTTTTCTCACCAGGCTGTCATCCCACCCTGGTGTCTACTGGAGCATCAGAGGAAAGTTGCACCACCTCGAAAGCCTTCGGTTTCCTCGGGCGGAGGTTGTACTGGGGCTGAGGTGCTTCCTCTGCCTCTGAATCGGTATACTCACCTGCTCAGAAGGGCTGACCGGAAGTTCCGGGACGGACATCGTCCATCCTGTCACTTCCACCGGTTTTCGACTCAGCTTTAATGGTCCCACTGGAATCCGAGGAGGTTTCAGAGCCACCCAGGCCATCTTCCTCACGAACTCCACATGTGGGAACGTACGGCTTCAAATTATCCACATGAAACCGGTCCCGCACCTTCTGACCATACCATCTACGAATTCTACCTCGTAGACCAGGTCGGAAATCTGCCGGACCACCGTACCCAGTTCAGCCTTGTACGCAAAGTTCCACTTCTTAGCTTGGCCGAGCTTACCAGCCAGGTCCCTCATCCAGACCATCATACCAGGCTGGTACAGGGGTGGCTTCACCCGGCGAGCATGATACCGGCTCTTCTGTTTCCTCTGAAAGGCCGCCAAATTCTGACGAGCTTGCTCCTCCACGGCTTGCTGGTCAGGCAAGTCGCGGACCAGACCATTAGGAAGGAGATTATCAATCCCCAACCTAGGTTCGTGGCCAAACAACAATTGGTACGGAGACACTTCCGTGCTCTACTGCACCGCAGTGTTGTAGGCCCACACGGCAGGCTGTAACTTCTTGAACCAGTCGCATTGGTCCTTGAGGGTATTAAGGTAATGCTTGATGGTCTCCATTACGGTTTTATTCGTACGCTCCATAAGCCCATTAGGTTGTGGATGGTATGCCGTCGTGTGGTGCTGTGCTATATTATAGCGCTCCCTGAACTTTCGCAAAAGTTTGCTACAGAACTGGGAACCACGATCCGAGATGAGTTGTTGGTGTGCCAAACACCAACAAGATCTCATCTTTCAGGAACTTAACAACACAAGCGGCTGTAGCCCTTCGTATTGCCTTTGCCACGCCGTACCAGGTGAAGTAGTCCACCATGATGAAAGCATAGGTGACTCCACCCACGGACGCAGGAAACGGCCCCAAGTCCATTCCCCAGGCATGAACTGAGTACTCTGGAACTATTGATTGCAAGAAACTATGAGCTCTAGAGATCTGTCGTACCCTCTGACACACCAAGCATGACTTAACATACTCCACCGTGTCACGTTCCATATCTAACCAGTAGAAACGAGTATGTAACTGTTGGTATGTCTTGTACACTCCGAAGTGACCAGCTTCGGAGCTGTCGTGCAACTTCCGCAAGCAGAAGGCTTGACACGACCTTGGCACAACCAACACAGTTCTAGTGCGATCCTGTATGGATTTGATGGCATACAGCAACCTGTTTGCCACCACGAACTTGAACCTTAAGTTCAAGTCGGGGTCGGTGTGGAGCTCAACCCAATCCACCTCGGACCAGACCCGGTAAATGACCTCACCCACGTCTGCTTCGACGTGTTCAGGTAAAGAAGGATCGTCAACTTCATTTACCGGATACGACTCAAACAGTCGGTGTCCTCATGAAGTTTCCCCTTCTTGTACTGAATCTTATACCAGGACTCCTGCAACTACATTTGCCAACGCCCCCAACCTGCCCTGCAGGTTTTGGGCAGTCTGCAAATGACAGAGTGCATGGTGATCAGTTATGATTACAAAGTCCCGGTTAAGGTCGGAATTTACCCACGGCAAATATGATCGCCAAGCATTCATGCTAGGTGACACTATACCGTGTTTCCGGTTTCTTCATAAGACGGCTAGCGTAGGTCAGATCCTGAGGAGCCTTGTCCTCAGGTAGCTTCTTGTAGACTACGACCCCTAGACCGTACCCACTCACATCGGTGTGAATTAACACCTCACCACGTGGATCATACATGGTGAGCACCGGTGCTTCGGTTAAAAATGCATTTAACTGCTCGAACGCAGACCACACTGTTCCGACCAGTCAAAGGACGCATCCTTCCTGGTCAGATCATGCAGTGGTCTTGCGACCTTGGTGAAGTCCTTAATGAACCTATGGTAGTAACCGACCAGTCCAAGAAAACTTCGGACGGCGGTCACTGTTGTAGGAACACTGAACTCTTCGACTGCTCTCATGACTCCCGGGTCCGGAGCAACTACCTCGGCACTCACAATGTGACCGAGATATTTGACCTTGTCAACCCTCGTAACAGTCTCAGGACAGTACTTAAGCATTCGAGAAACTGTTCAAAGGTGCTCCCAAAGACGATAATATTGTCTAGGTACACCAAGCAGCTCTCCCACTTATGTCCCGCCAACAAAAGGTCTAACGCTCTTTGCATAGTGGTAGGAGCATTGCATAGTCCGAAAGGCATTTTTCGGAACTCAAACAGACCTTGAGAGCAAATGAATGCTGTCTTCTCAATGTCCTGCTCCGCCATCCTGACCTGCCAGTAACCACTAGCAAGGTCTGGTGTTGCAAAATACTTTGCTCCAGCTAGCGAATCGAGGGCATCATCGATGCAAGGTAGCGGGTACTGATCTGCCTTTGTCTGGGTGTTCAGTCTCCGATAGTCCACACAGAAACGAAAGCCACCATCCTTCTTGCGAACAAGTAAGATAGGGCTTGCGTAAGGACTATGCGAAGGTTGGATTACCCCTGCATCTAACATTTTCGCTACCTCTTATCGCTCCATTGCGCGTGCCGCTAGAGTGGTTTCACCTTCACGCACAGGAGGTAACCTACCTTTATCAATCGTATGTTCGACGAGCGGGGTTTCCCCAGCTCTATAATCGAACGTAAAATGATCTCGGCATTCCAGCAGGAACTCCCAAAGCTCTCCCGAAACTCCCGTCTCTTCTGGCTTCAGAGAGTGGGTTTCAGTTCCACATTGAGGACCCGGTGACCTTTTCTAGTCGCCCCTCTCAACTTAGGCAGAAACCCTTATGGCCGGCCATCTCCATGAGTGGGGTCTCCCCCTCTCAACTTAGATGGACCATCCAGTCCAACCACCAGGGCTGCCTCCATAGCTTGAGCTATCACCACACCCTCCCCTGTTTCCAGGGCTATGGGTACGTCGGCAACGTTCTCAAGCCAGATGTCATAAGAGCCTTCTTCTGTGGCTTCGCCAATACATGCCACTGCCAACAGACCACGGCCACCTAAGGCTTTACGATGGGGTTCTATGAGAAGAAGGACCAGCATGCTCTACCAAGCTCACGGGAACTACTTTCCGAACTGGTAGCCATACTTTCTCCAACAGTTGCAGGGAACAAACATCCCCGCTCCTAATTGGAGAACTGGTCTCTGCGAGTTCAGGCGACACAATGTCGACCCACCCATCCACCTTTTCAGGATCCGCAGGCATCTCTTCCTGTATCCCGAAAGGAGGGAGTAGCAGAGGCTCCACAGAATCGTGAAACTTCGCCAGTGCCTCCGCTAACGAGTTTGGAAGGTGTACCAAAGTGCCCTGCAAAGCCTGATCGGCCAGTGCAGCATGAAGAGCATCTGGATGTGTGGTCCAGATGTCTTCCCGGAAATAGATTTTCCGGCTTACGATGTCCAACATCAACCCAAACCGAGAAGCCAGGTCTACACCTATTATGGCTTCTCCTTCACCCTCAATGAGAAGATGGGTTCATTTGGACCTCCCGTGGATTAACATGTCCACGTACATGATTCCTATCCCGATGGAGTACCCGCCCATGCCTTCAGGCATGAGGGGAGGTTAACCTCCTGCACTGGTAACCCCATCTCCTGTGCCACCTACATGCTCATTATGGTGTCGACGACCGACTCAACGAGCTGACCATCCATTGACACCAGAACACATGGTGCCCCACGCAAATAAGCATGGCTGTGCAATTCCGGAATGGGCAACCGTCGTTGCCCGACATTACTTTTCCGAGCCTCATCTATCTTCCCATCGACGAAGGATGGTCGTACCGGATGCTCGGGGGTCTGGCTTCCAGTCTCCACTACAGGAGACCCACCAGGCCTGGGCAACAGCATGGGCGCACCAACGCCTGAAGCCCTCAATGCCCGTGCCGTCCGAACCTTCTCCCCTGTGAACAGGAAAGAAAGGTGCCACCCAACTCTCCAAATGAGCCAGCGCAGCTTCTAATGTGGGGCATGGCTTCGGAAACACCCAACGGGTAATTTCCGGGTCCGCAGACCTCTCCAGATGCACCCCTGCTTCATGCTGGATACCCACGTACTTGGACACTGCCCGAAGATACGTTCCTTCCTTACTTGCTGGCTTTGCTGGGCGCCATCGTCTCTGGTAACAGGCAGATAGAACATCTGTCCATCAATTATGGACAGATACTCGCACCCTGCAGTACTATGGGTGCTAGACCCAACATGTACCACATCTCTGGGCTTTCAACTGGTGATACTCTGGCAACCTGTCCTTGGGCAACAACATTCAGACAGTCCTTCTTATGGTGACCCATCTGCTTACATTGAAAGCATGGACTGGGTTGCCTATGAGTAGGACCTCTACCATCAGCCGGTTGGCCGGACCCTGACGGAGCCGCTGTGGACTTATTTCCACCCTGGCTCTGCCGCTTCATCTTTTTACTCTTCTGCCCTCCGGTTTTGGCGGTAGCTCCGTCTGATTTGGATGGTGCCGCTGTCCTTCGCAGCCGAAGGGTTAGAAGACGGAGCAGAGCCCTTGGGCTGTGCCACAGCACCAGAGGCCTTGGCCGTAGCCTTGGCTACAGTTTGTTGAATCGAAGGAGTCGACAAGACTCGTTTTCACCAGGAGAAACTCGTTCCGCCAGCTCAATAAAGCGCCAGTAGAACGTCTGGAGTGATTCCACAGGCCCTTGCATCATCGCCTCGAAATAGTCGAAACAGGCCTGAGCCTGATTACCCCATGATATACAGACAAAAGTCCGTTATTCACCTTCTACTTCCGGTAAAAAGCCTTTTCACCGTCCTCGAACGGAGATACACGAACAACGGTCCGTAACCTACCGTCCACCAACGATGAAACTCCCTTTTTACCGTGTTCGACCAGTGATATATGGACAAAAGTTCGTAACCACCGTCTACTTACGGTAAAAAGTACCTTTTTACCGCGTTCTACTGGATATGCACGGTAAACCACCGTGCTACCGGTATACTTACGGTAAAAACAACCGTTATCCTGCGTTCGGACGGTCCCACACGGTCAACCACCGTGTCTACCATCCTACTTACGGATAACCTAGGGCTTTCCCCGGTAACCACTGCAGTATCACGGACAAACCGTCCATGTTCCACGGTCCTTTACCTGACTACTACACCCTAAGCCGTGATCAGCCATAGTTTCGTGGACAAATGTCCACGCCCTACCAGCATACACATGACTTCGGTCTAATCGACCGCACAAGAGGTTGGCGGTAGCGCTACCCGGTGCCTCCACCAATTGTAACGACCCGACTTGATTGTTACAATGCCCCGGCAAGTTTTCCCCAACTTACCACCGCTCAATCTCCCTTGGGACGGGTCGAAGCACGGCCAACCCTCTTGTCCGTCCGCGCCCCGGGGGGTGCCGGTCGGAAGATCCTCCCCGATGATCGACGGTTGAATGGCCGCCGGAAATGACGGAGAATCTACAGTGAACCCCCGGTGGATCTCACTGTGGATACCGATGCGAAGCACCGGCCGACATGCCGGAAAACGGGACGGTGGAAGCACAGTGAAATCCCACTCGAACCCCCACCCTCCCCCGTGGTAACTTCCCCAGTTATTAAATAAATAATAAACACGGACACAGTAGTATTGAGAGTGAAAATAAAAGATAAGTTTATTCAATAGAACAAATTATATAAAAACACTCACAGTGAATACAATAATCTGCTGGATCCAGCAGAGAAGCATAAACGATGATCCTTCTATGAAGGAGAACAAAAAGATGACATGATGGTGGCCATCTTGGCCACCTGTAGATTGAAGGAGCACCAAAATTCCATGCACTAGACATCAAGGGTTCCAACTCACTGTCCATGTTATGATGGCCGCCGCCATTATATACCACCCCCAGGCTGCTCCACCTGGGGGAGGACTGTGACCCTTTGCTGGCCATTTTGTCGTCTGCCTGGCAGCCAAATAGCCAGCCTAGCAGACAACAACAGGAGATTTAGTTCTGCTCCAAAAGGAGCAAAACTTGGTCGTCACACTTGCCTGGCTATTGTCACAACCATTCACTTTTCTTACCTTTGGAGTTCTTCCATGGGTTAGGGACCGTACAACCAGATGTCACTCGGTGAACTGTTCCAGAACATGCATGCAAAGTTGCGGAGTTCATTGCCGAGTTTTTGATGGCCGAATTACTGCAAACACGACGAGATAAGACTGACACGATCGCACTTTTGTGACGAGGCAAGACTGACACGATCGCACTTTTGTGACGAGGCTGGCCCTTTTGATCCGCCCGTGATGGGTGGATCGGGCTGCGGACCAGCCTCTGTTCTCATTGCCTTCGTCAGTCTTGACATTTGTACAGTTCGGTCACTAAGTCCGGGCCGTAGCTAGTCCGATTCCAGCCTTGTAAGGTCCACAAAAAGACCTTGTTTCTCTCGGGAACCTTCGGTACAGTACTTGACGATGCCGATGTCACTGTCTCTGTCTGAGTCACTTGGAGGTTCCAAGCAGAGGTACTCCGAGACTTTCTGTGTCCCTCCGTTGGAAATCCCGTTGGTTGGGTCCTGTAACTCGCATCTCTTAATACACAAAACACACTTTTGTCGTTGATAAAAATGTATAAAACTCTTTACTAACTCTCAATATACGTTACATGGTTGTAAACTCTCTGGTTCCAAACTCTAACTCTTCTCTTTAATTCTCTATCTTGAACTGTCCTCTTCAATTCTCTATATCGAACTGTCCTCACACGTAAGTCTCACGGCACACTTGTCTGGTCTCCTGGAAGGGGCAACTGTCACCTCAGGGCTCAATGATTGGCCCAGCTGGTCAATCATTGCCCTGGGCTGGGATATTACCTTAAAAGGAAAGGTATTTTTGGGACTCTATTCCCAATTCTCACGGTCTGACTGGGTTCCACGAATTCACTTAGAATTCGGGCCACCCAAGTCTGAACATCTGTGCACCAAGGGGCGCCATACTGACAGAAAGGAATTTCTGCAGGGTGTTCCACCATTCTGTTGCTACAGGGTGTCACACGCTGATGGGTTTGATGCACAGATTACTGTGGCCCGAAGTTGATCCATGTTACCCCCACGTAATCAAACCCCAAATAATTAAACAGGGACCCATGCATAGATTGTCAAATATAAGAGCTTTTATTTAAAACAACTTACAATAAGCATCAATATTTACACGAAGGCTGACCTAACTTCTGACCAGCTAAAGGCAAGCAATTTATACAATTAAAATACAATGGCCACTAAGCACTGGAAACACATGGTAGAGACTAGAGCAGAGCCTCCGGCCGTGACAAATATCTAAAGCTGTTCCCACGGAAATGGCCGGGGTATACCCTTTATACCTGTTGCCAGGTGTGACGTCCTTCCTGCTGGATGCTCTCTGCTGACACCTCCAGACATTATAACCACCTCTCACTCATGGACACTATGTGGTTGAGAGTGAGGGGCTGGATTGGACACAAGATGGCGGTCCACCACAGCCTGTTTAGCAGACCACCACCAGGATTTTGTCAGCTACCACCATTGCATCCCCTAAGGGACAAAATTTTTTTCTGGAGCAGACCAGGCTGTGAGAACTCGAAAAGGATTTGAAGTTTTTGAACAATATTCTAATAGTCGTCTTACAAAAGTAAAATAACAGACCTCTTTACATTTTCTTTACATACGAACCACAGCCTTTTATTGGCTTTGCTTACTGCTTTGTTTATTTTTCTTCCACAAGAAGCTTTTTTCGAGATTGTTAAACCACAATATTTAAAAGGAATCAATCACAAGATCCAGCAGGATTACCTACTAATACATAGTCTGCCTCATTTGTGGGTCCCGTTTACAGGTTTACATTTGCTGTAGCTCCGCTGTAGTCAATCCAATCTATAACCAGATTAAGATCATGTTGAAGAACTTCAACATCATTGTTACTTTTAATGTATAAATAACAGTATCATCAACAAACAGATTGAGCTGCTATTATCATCGGGTAGATCACTTATAAACAATAGGAAAAGGGGACCAAGAGTGCGTTGGGTTTGCCCATGGACCGTCTCTAGTGGTTGAATTTGCAAATTACCAGGGCCCCAAAAGTCGACCCAATAATCCCCACTGAATAAAACCCCCCAAAAAACGAGACACGACCCAGTCAAGTCGATTAAAAGTATAGACACACTATCCAGGAAAATCACCAGGGTATACATCTTTATACCGTAACCAGGTGTGACGTCTTTCCTCCAGGGCGCCACCTGCTGGGTTTTCTAGGCAATCTAAAACTACCTCTCACTTATACAGGCAATTAGAAAACGGGATAAACAGAAGTCGGCTCCGCCCTTTTTATGACGAACGGCAACTTCTAATTGGTTTGTTGTGTGGTTCGACGTTGAAAAGAGCGGATCATGTCATGTCAGACTACATAACCAACCAATGTGAAGTTGTGTTCGTCATAAAAAGGGTGGAGCCAACTTCTGTTTATCCCATTTTCTAATTGCCTGTCTCACTTATAGACACTTATGTGTCTAGAACAAGGCTGTACTGAGCCAATTTTTGCCGATTTACTGCTAATCGGCAAAAATCGGATCGGCGAACAAATGTTAACTGATTTCCGATCATTAACACACTCAACAATTAGGTCTGCTCTCGGATATAAATTTTGTGCTTTCCCGTATTGCAGTCTGAGCAGCTACGGAGAGAGGGGTGGGGTTGGGACAATTGCCCTCCGCCAGCTCGTATGCCTGTGTGTACAGCCTACACTTTCTGTACCAAAAATCGACTGTAAAACAAACTCAAGCACCAAAAATCGGTAGTGAAAATCGGCATGATCGGCTCGATTAAATCGATCGGCATGCTAATTTTTTGTGTGATCGGTTCAGTGTTGGTTCTGTAAAAAATGTGTGATCGGTACAGCTTTAGTCTAGAGTGAGAGGCTGGATTGGACACAAGATGGCAATCGCTTGGCTAGCCACCACAGCCAGCCTAGCAGACTGCCGTCTGCTCTGCCAGTTATTCCCATGTGGATGCCATTTCCCAGCTGTCACTGCTGACCCATTTTTAGAGAACAGCTCAGTCCATCCATACCAGCAGCAGTCAAGTACACCAAGTTGCAATAAAAAGCTCCTGAGAGGCACTAATAAATGAGTAAACGTTGTGTGGTTTGCCAGACTACAGGGTTAGGATTAAATGAACCCTTAGCCCCATGCACAAACCTAGGCAAGATAGAAGAAATCAGTCTTTGCAGTAAGCACACTTGAGTTCTTCTGCAAAATGCCTTAGTTGCTCAGCAATCCCTTTTGGTGTATCCACCACGATGGCTAGCCTTATTAAATGCTGCCTTGACTCGTGTGGTTAAATGCTCAAATCAGTGTACTAAGATAGTACCACATAGTTTTATTTCCAGTATTGCCGCCTCTAACGCCTCGAATAATCAATGAGGTGGACATCGATAGGCGACTGGTGTCTATCATTAGTGGATCGAGTGACAGGGATATTCCTAACCTCATCCAACACACGAAATGAGTTTCCAACCTCGGTAACTGAATTGCCACTAGACACGGAACTGGCAAAGCTTTTTCTATGTGGATTAGGTTCCTTGCTTTTTGCTTCCCAAGTACTTACTACGAAGTCAGCCACAACACACTGGATTTTTCCCTCCAAACCTAGATCACAAGTCTGGCAAGCTACTTCATGTGTCACCATTTGGCGAGCTTCACAGAGCCGAAGAACTATAGCCTTCAACTCAGGAATCTTTTTCCACATTAAGGCAACATCATGGGGAGGCCTGCACACTAGGAATGGCAAGTTTAAGTCAAAGGCATAGCTACTGTTAAGTTAAAATTTATGTAATATAATGTGTGCTTATGGCTTAAAATGGCAAACGTTGAAGAAATGTGCTTAACGATTGTGATCGTTTTTGCGAATTGCTCAAATGTTTTAAATGGCATCTATACCAGTACTAAAATTTCAATAACTCAAAAAGTACTTGCTTGATTTTAAAACCGATGACATACAACATGGTCAGCACAAGGAGGTTTACAATTATGTAACTAGCGGGTGTTTTAATTACTAGTAAGAAAACGTTTGTGCTCAAGGTGGCATCGTAATTGAAAGGATTGTAACTTCAAAATTACTTATCCAAATTGAATTCTGGTTCCAGAAACTCGTTCAGCAAGCTAATTACTGACGGTTACAGTCGTGATTTAACATTAAATTATAATAATTGCTCAAGAACCCAGGGGGGAGTGGGGGCGAAGAAAATGACCTATCCAAGATGGCGACAAAAAACCATCAGTAAGCTTTCTCGAACAGCACAATCCACCACCGTTCGAGAAAGTTGTTCTGTTACGTAATATTAATTTTATACAAATAAGCATTCAAATTCTAAACTTGTTTTCTTATTATTTGGTGTAGAGCTTCAGGGACTGTTTATATTGCAAATGAAAAGTTAACTGGTGTTAAGGTGGCAATTAAGTCGATGGAACTGACTAAACAACCTAAAAAGGAATTAATCGTTACTGAAATCTTGGTGATGAGAGAGAATAGGCACCCAAATTTGGTTAACTTTCTAGATGCATATATAGTGGGTGAAGATCTCTGGGTCGTAATGGAGTTTTTGGAAGGTAATATGAGATGCATGCAAGTGACAGAATGTATTGGTTTCCTGTTCGTATGGTGTTTTATTTTCTTGATTATATAAAGGTGGTGCTTTGACAGATGTAGTTACCGAGACTGTCATGAGGGAAACTCAGATTGCTGCAGTCTGTCGTGAAGTATTACTTGGTATGGAGTTCCTTCATTCAAAAGGCATTATTCACCGTGACATCAAAAGTGATAACATTCTCCTTGGAATGGATGGCCGGGTTAAAGTCACAGACTTTGGCTTTTGTGCTCAGGTTACCTCCGAAGAGAGCAAGAGAGTTACAATGGTGGGAACTCCTTATTGGATGGCACCTGAGGTTGTAACACGTAAGCAATATGGTTCTAAAGTAGACATTTGGAGCCTTGGTATCATGGCAATTGAAATGGTCGATGGCGAACCTCCTTATCTCAATGAGACACCAATTCGTGCACTTTATCTGATTGCTTCCAACGGGAAACCATCTGTAAAAGAGGGAAACCGTCTGACTGCCAACTTTCACAACTTTCTTGATCGGTGCCTTCAAGTGGACGTGGATTCTAGAGCCACTGCTGCTGAATTACTAAAGCATCCTTTTCTTGAAAACACTGAACCATTAACAAGTATGGTTCCGCTTATTAAGGCCGCCAAGAAACTATTGAAAAAGCAATATTAATGAATGTGATATGTTACACAAATAACACATTAGTAAATGTGCACTTTTTACCAATAATATTTTTGAATACTTTTATCGATTATTTTTATATCTTCTTTTTAATGAACTTTTAGTCTTCCTGCTTTCTTGTTTTCATAAAGAACAGTTACACAAGCATATTGTAGTGGGCATATATATCATACGCTGAGATACATTTGGGTCCAATTTTAATTGTAATCAATGTAATGCACTGCTTTTTATGCCACTTTGGCCATTATTATTCTATGCAAGTTTTTTTTCTATACAAGAATTCATGATGCTAATTTACATAATTGTTTTCATTTATGGAAATTGTGAATTAAAAAATTGTGCATTTAATGAAAAAGTTTTATGTAAATAGGATTTATTATTATGAAATAGGATTCATCTGTATGAATTCAATATATCGTTTAAAATAGCCAATAAGAATCATGCATGGAATCTAAATAACAATTTCTGAAAAGCTAAATATGTGGTTACATAAGTATTTGGGAAAAAATTGCACACAGTTATGTTTTACATTTTCTTAATTAATTGTATAAACAGTTAAGACTACTAGTTTGTGATTAAAGATGCAATGTAAGTTAGTGTAACTTATTGTTAATTTGATAAGCCACTGTACGCCATGATTATATTCAATGAACCGATATTGGGATTCTAATTTAAGGACATTTATAATCTCCTGACATTGTTACAATTTGAGACTAGATAAATATACATTGTACCTTTATAAACTACTCTTATAGTCCACGAGCATGTACGAGTGTAGTTTCCATGGACAAGGTCATAAATCAAAACTGGTGTCTACCAGAAGTGGTTAAGGTGGCTGAATAGTTATTTAATTGGCTTGTGTTGCACTAGATGGCGGAGTCTCAACAGTGCATAGGTTCAAAGTATATATTCCCACAACTACCCGCAGATTTGAGAAAACTTATTTTTTTTTTTCAAGCAACCTTTTTTTTCAGGAGAAACATTACAAAAACATTCTTAGTGATTCAGGAACTAGAATAGTTGTTGATAATCCTAAGTTTTTTCATGATGTTATGTTATCTTTAAAAATAAACTTTTTTCTGACATTGAAAATAGTTTTTCATGAAATGCGACTGAAAACCCCTAAATATGGTTCTTTTTCGAACTACTATAAAAATGTTTTTGTTTTAAGATACCGCCATGAAGCATAATGTGACCACAGTATAGGGATAAACAGTATGTTCACTCAGGCCAATTTCATGTAATGCGAAGCTTCACCCCTAAATTCCTCCTCTTTTTGTGTCCCCCTGGTGGCAAGTTAGTAGAACCACAATAAATGTATATATATGTGATCAGTGTTTTATTTTTAAAAGGTATGTTTGGTTGATTCAGTGAAAGAAAATTATAATACAGTATTATGTATATAATTTTAATATTTTAATATAATATATATTATTATAATATAAAATTATATTAAAATACTATAATATTGCAATATTATATGCATAATATCCCAGGTCTGTGTATGTGTGTGTATGGAGTAACAAAACCATTGAAGCACGGCGGAATTTATATAAATTTGAATAAATGAACCGTTTTTTTTCCTCTCAAGGTCAACTATATGTTGAACTCTTCCTTTGGAAAGTGTAGAAGGGGGAGAGAGAGAAAAGTGGGAGGGGTGAGGGGAAAAGATTGGAAAGTGTAGAAGGGAAGAGAGAGAGAAAAGTGGGAGGGGGTGACTGAAATTGAAATGAAAGGAGTAAAAAAAGGAAATGACGCGCATGCGCACAATTGCCTGTGAATTTTGCTCCCGTCATTTATGACGGGTTACCCCACTAGTTTTAATATATTATAAAAAATAAAATCTCTTGGCTTGAATTATAAACAGACAAATGTTCTTAATTATAAAGCCAAAAAGACTGAGATCCAAAAAGTGGAATACAAAGTCAAACACTTTGAGAGACTTAAGAAATTTTGTGTTTATCATTTAAGCCAAGAGAATATTTTATTTTTAGAATATTTTATTAATGATATATTTCCACTCACTAGTACATGCTTGTTGGTTGTTTGCCAATAAATTGTTTTGGACCTTTTTCGTCTTGGTAGAATCTGCTCAATTTGGCGGTACGAGTGAGTTTTCACTCGTATCTTAAGTGATTGGCTAGGTCACGTATTCTACCTGGCCCGGGAGGACTAGGCCAATATAATAAATAGTTAACGTCCTCACTAGTCTCTTTGCAAAGACACATCTCACATCTTTTGTCTTTGTACTCCGGTGGACTTTCGTCCGTAAATTATCCTTGAAGATGGTGTTGACTGCTTGGCTCGAAGTGGGAGGTTTGCACCTGATCGTTGACTTGAAGTGGACGATGAAGTGTAAAGCTGCAATTGATGATGAATACAAAGTTGTGGAAAATAATAAATAAATTCACTACTGGTTTTAAAGTAAATGAGAATTTATTTCGTAGATAGTTAATATTCAGAACTTTGTTGAACACACCAAAATATTCTACAAAAATATTGCATCAAAATCTATCCCAAGTCAGGCATAGATTCTCTGTTTTAAGAGTGAACATCAAACATAAAAATACGTCTATTTATACCCTGAGAATTCATAAGTCGGATTCTCAGGACACTTCTCTGATTGGTTAATTAAAAGTTTGATACCAAATAGACCAATCAAAGGATTGGTCTATTGGCCAAATTGATGACTCAGGCATTTTTCTAAGAAGGGGAAAAACGTAAACAACTTCAAATTAAACCCTATAAGATTCACTCATGTGGAAGTGGAATACAATGGGAATGAGGGGAGAAACGGTAAGGTCAAGTTAAAAATAAAATCTGGGTCAATCAGTACCTAAATGTACCGAGTGGCCCAGAAGCTACAAACAAAATACAAGGTATAAACAAAGTTTGAAACCCCAAAATAAACGGCACTAAAATAATAAAATAGTGGCTGACCCAAAACGTCTCAAAATTATGGCTTTTTTTGCATGATTAGAGTTGAAGCCTACTGATGAGCCACTTGGCAGGGGTGAAACCGGTATAGATTGCCTTTCTAGTATTGGTGTTGTGGATGTCTACCTTGTGTAGTTTTTAAAAATTGTTTGCTCAAGTATTGAGCCATTTTTAATTTCAAAATTGAAGGTTTACTTTGACTTCGTATTCAACTTTTTGGATCTCAGTCTTTTATTTGTCTTTATAATTAAGAACTTTTGTCTGTTTATAATTATATTCAACTATATGTTGCACTCCATCCAAGAACCCTATGATATTAAATTGGAGAGGGGGAAAAGGTTGGAAAGTGTAGAAGGGAAGGAGAGAAACATGGAGGGGAGAGAAACGTGGAGGGGAAAAAAGGGGAGTTGGAAATAGAAATTGAAATGAAAGAAGTAAAAAAGGAACAAACGACGTGTCTGCGCACACCTGAGAAAATGAAGGGAGGGGAGGAAATAATAGTAGCAAAATTAAACTAGAATGTATCACAGGCAATTGTGCCCAGCATTAGAATTTCTTTTGCTCCGCCCTTTATGAACTTGGTTTGACATCATGAAAGGTCGGAGGAAAAGAAATTTATTGCTGGGGACAATTGCCTGTGATACATTGCTTGTGATACATTCTAGTTTAATTTTGCTACTATTATTTCCTCCCCCAGCTGATTCAATCCAGAAGTTTGATGGATTGACAGCTTTCCAGTCCTTTCTGGAAGAATTCGAGGAAGTGGCCCACCTGTACGACTGGACCAACTGCCACAAAGAAGAGTATCTCACTGGATGCTTCACCGGGGCCGCCCATACATAGTTAAGCAAACTAAAGTATGAATGCCGGGGCATTTCTTGGGCCCAGCTGAGAGTACAGATTGTGGAAGCGTTCGGGAAACCAAATGAACTATCCATCTTTGTTTAGCCTATCAAAATGAAAATATAAGCTGAAAAAAGTGTTCAGTTCATTTTCTTTCATTCTTTGTTTATCATAAACAACAAATGAAAGAAAACAGTTAATGAACTGAAAACTTTTAAATTGTGTGAACACCATAACACAGACTAAAGAGATAGTCATCCAAACAAAAAAAGATACCTTGGTTTTCAGTTGGGTTGTATAGTAAGGTAGGAAAATTTTGTGTGTTCACTTTGTTTTTAAAAAATAAGGGTCACGCTATAATAGCATTGAACTATAATGTCTTTAAGGGAACAAACAACTTTTTTAACAAACCTTTTCTTGGATTTTTTTAAAAACAAAATGAACAAGAAACAAATTTCCACCCACTGTACAACCATAAGCTGTTTACACAGGGCAAACAGGGACAAACAGAAGTTATCTTCGAGTTTTTGAATCTCTAATATTTTTCAAGATTCGAGAATTCGAATGGCCCATCCCTAATAAAAACTAAAAAAATTCCAAAATTTTTTTGAAAATAAAATGTGGACTTCTCGTTAATATGGCTTACTCCGTATCAGAGGGACTACAGGCAATTCGAAATTGGGACACGCAGAAGTTGGCTCCACTTTTTATGACGACTGGCAACTTCTAATTGGTTTCTTGGGTGGTTCGACATTGAAAAGGGCAGAGCATGTGACGTCAGACTAAATAACCAACCAATTAGAAGTTGCTAGTCATCATAAAAAGGGCAAAGCCAAGTTATTGTAAATCTGTGCTCCAGTATTCTAATTGGACCCCCCATGAGAAATTCCTAGATCCGCCACTGGTTTCACTCTTCCAGTTATTTCCAATTTTCTTACAGTACAATCTTTGATTAGGTGGTGTACCATGCTCAAAGTTGTATTGTACATCTGCTGTTTTATTGAGAATTCTAGAACTCTCATAACCTCCACGTGGTCGCCATATACCACGTGTTGAGAAGATTAGAGTTCTAAGATCAGAGACTCAATGAAGAATTCACAACACTACACCAGTTGGGAACCATCAGTTGACACACGCCCAACTGAGGACACTAACCAACACAACACGCCATTGGACTGCAAAAACAATGCAACTACACACTCGAGAACCCTCGGATCTGCACACACCCAATCGGACTTCGCCGGACTCCTCCGTCACCACAAATCCACACCACTTACACCCTACACATCGCATCATCAATCATGGCTGCCGCACACGGGTCCTCAGACATCTTGTCTGATCACCAGGGTTCCCACGAGAGTATGCCAGAGGTACGCATTGTTGATGATGCAAAACCACTACCACAGCCAATCTCCTTGAGCTATCACAACAGGTGGCCACGCTAGCAGAAAACGTGGCCCGGCTCATGGACGACCGGTTCATGCCCAATCGACCCACAACACCTCGGCAGACAACACGTACACACCAACGTCACAACAATGACTGACGCCTCTTCATGTCATCTACCGCGCCACCCTGACTGGCAGTACACTACAATGGCATCGAGGCCAGTCAGATGGTTCAAACCATAGAGACGAGTGTGCAGAACAACCGCCCGCACCACCGACTATGACACATGCTGACTCCTTCACAATCTCTTGTCCAGGCTGCACGTGGTGACCGTCACCCAGCACCCACGGAACAGCAGCAGGGTAGGGCCCGAAACCAAAACCCGACACAGGATCCCTCAGTCTATGCGCCATGCTTTCCACCACAAGTGGCAGCACCGATGCCAGCTAGGATGTCTATTGTACAAGATGGCGTTTACAGACCAGTCCCTAGGGAGAACTCGACTGAGGATTTCAACCGGAAATAGTGTCCGCCACCAAGCCGATGCAATCCAAAAGTTTGATGGATTGACAGGTTTTTGCCCATTCCTGGAAGATTTCGAGGAAGTGGCTCACCTGTATGACTTTAATGACTGCCACAAAGAGTATCTCACTGGGTGCTTCACTGGGGCCGCCCATACGTGGTTGAACAAGCTGAAATACGAATGACGTGGCATTTCACGGCAGTCGTTGGCTGCGAGTATGATTGGTGGATACATTCGGTAAACCGAACGAACTATCCATCTTGGAGAAACAGTATATCGAGATGCTTCAAGCAGAAGGCGAGGGCACACAGGTCTTCATTTGGAAGTTTATGGCCCTCGGCGACCGTGTTTATCCGCACGTGGCTGATCAGTTGCGTATCAATCAGTTGTGTCTTGCTCTGCATCCAACTATCCAGGACGCCGTCCATCATGCAGCCACTACATTATTCAAGGATTTTGCAAACGCCATCCTCAACATAGAGGTGGTCTTGCTGTCCGTGAATAAATGGCCAATGGAACCAAAAGCTGCAGCTGACCCACAGGCTGGTAAAAGCATCGAAGACCGATAAAGAGCAGGCGGCAACCACCGGCTCTAAAGACCATACACATCGTTCTAGGCACAATAAAA
The DNA here is from genome assembly GCA_036925085.1 of Brachycybe producta. Classification (NCBI taxonomy): domain Eukaryota; kingdom Metazoa; phylum Arthropoda; class Diplopoda; order Playtdesmida; family Andrognathidae; genus Brachycybe; species Brachycybe producta. The sequence continues at coordinate 4,439,054 of JAUPFP010000017.1, read as the reverse complement.
AGCCGAACCAAACTGCAACAACCAATCTGGGGTGACACTACGATGGACACCAAACAAGACACCACTCACACGTTTGACAAGAGCAAGTCAACATGCTATAATTGTAGGAAGTTGGGCCATTTTCTTCAGGAGTGCCGCCAACTGAAGAAAAAAGATCACCATCAAGCAGTTTGGAGAACTGATAACTGACTACAACACCGAGGAGGAGGTGCCTGAAGCAGATGTCATTACAGAAAACGGAGCTGAATTTGCACTAATCCAACTAGGGGGACAAATCCATCGAATCCCTCTTCCGGCTCCAGTTTCAACCGCCAAGGCACCACCACCTGAAAAACCCGACAGACAGTTCCGATGATCCAGATAGCGTGCCGATTAATGTGATCGACCGAGCCCCAATGCGAACATGGACCTCGGCCAACCTGATCACTTGGAAGGACACGCTTGATGTCCTTTCAACATCCGAGGAAGTAGAAGGGTGTCGTGAAAACAGAACAGTAGCCGTCATGGCTCCAGGCACCCAACCACTGACGAAGGGCCACTCCTGCTGCCGGAAACTCATGAAGACGGTATATCACCAGCTGGTAAACAGCTGTACACCTCAAAAAGTTGGAGATCACGATGCTAGCGACAGAAATCTGCACATCGCCATCACCATCAATGGAAAAGTTATACATATGCTTGCGGACACTGGAGCTATGGGCAGCGTCATCTCAGTTGCACTTGCACAGGAACATAAGTTTGAGATTGAGCATGTGCTCATTCCACCTGATGTTCAGGGTGTGGGAGGCCTGAAGATCACCGTGATAGGTCGACTCGCCGCAGTGGTCCAGCTAAGCACCCACACTGTGCGAGGGCATCTGCTGGTGATTTCTGACCAGCCCGAGGCTATCCTAGGCCGAGCGCTTCACCTCGCTGTGTCCATGGCCACCAACAAAGTATACTTAGAGGACAACCTCTTCGAGTCCGCGCTCCGACAGAAGTGCATCGAAGCACACATCGGATGGGCTTTGGGAGAGACTTCCTTAGAAGCTCCTGACAAATTACCAGTGCCTCTGGGGTGGTCTAAATCTACTCTAGAAGTGATGTCGATCTGCGGTTGGCCACCAACGCTAGCAAGACACCGAACGTGACGAATAAACAATAATACTCCATTAGTGTTTTATCTATAGCCATAGATATAAACACTATAAATGATCAAATATCAACAATAGAAAAACAGGAGGAATTTGAAAGAACAACTGAGGACAGTTGTCAAGAGGTGGGGAGTGGGTAAAAGGATCCCCCAATGAATAAATAACCTCACAACATCAACAACTCCTCTAAACACTCAAATATCACCTAAACTCAACCTAAACTATAAAAATTCTCACAATTCAAATTTTTTAACATGACCGCCAATGTTTACATATTGGCAACCACCGCAATAACTACACCGGAACCACATGGCCTTCCAATAACTGGCAACCACGTGGTGCACCTGAAACAACATGAGTAAAGGACGTCCAAAAAAATAAAAAAGTACCATAAAAGGGACATGCAAAAAAATATATATATACACCATGTCCCCTTATCATGGATGGACGTCAACGACCCTGACAGTTAATAAGGAAAATAAACTTCAAAGAGAATACTATGTGTAGGGGCCAAATCGATGCACACCTCATAGACTTCAAAGGGATGCACACACAAGAAAGAAAAAAAAATAGAAAAAACAAAGGAACGAAAAAACTGAAGACAATTCCAGGGGATCAATTAAAAAATAAAAAATTCAGAATCTGCCACCTTCAATTAAGCAATAAAATTCTCGGGAGATCAACCTCTCCAAAAAATCATAACAAACAATGAGGTGGGACAAACCCCCACCCGCAATAAGAAGAAAAAAAAGCAATTAGAGCAAGGTGTCCCATTCCAAAAGGGGCTGGTCCTTCTAACTCCCAAATTTAAAAATAATACATATAAAAATAGGACCAAAACATGGTTAATCACTTCACTTGTTCCTTTTCTTAAAGAGCAATCACCATCGCACTCTTTATTTTCAAATTCTTCAACTTTTATTTAAGTTCTACAAGTTTATTAAGTTTTGTTTTCTGAGTTTGTGTGTTTTCACCTTGTGCCACACCTACAAGTCATCGGACATTTCAAGTGTGTTTGTGTCTCAATGTGTGCACCGAGCCTTCAAGACTTTCACCATTTTTTTTAATCAATAGCAGAGTGATTGGTAACCGATTTCTGCTATTCTTATTAAGAAGTACCATCAGCAGGACAATTTCAAAAAAAGTAAGAACACTTTCTTTTTACGAACTATTCAATTATGTCGGGCCGTGGATCCTGGAGAGGAAGTAGACGGATGTCCAACTCCTCCAGTGACGATGGCAGTGAGAATGGAACGGCGGGGACTGCCGAACCTCCTTCACAAACTTCGACATATGAACAACAAATGGCGGGCACCGCCAGCGCACCAACCACGAGGAAAGAGTCACCGAACGTATCCTCTAGGCACTGAACTTCCTCCGAGCCAGAGAATTTCATCCGGCATAGGGAAAAGCGCCTCAAACCGAATTTTAAGCATCCAGCGAACGTTCCCAGCAGCATTGTTTCCTTCGATGTTACGATGTGGAAACATTACTGGGAGGGAGTGCGAGGACAGGATCAACATTAACACCATGGCCTGGGGTGTTAATCAGGCATTTTGGGACAGCTGCTTCCAGGTGGAGCCGCCACTAGAGGAAAGAGCGGGGGTGGTGGGTCGATACCCACCCCCTCGAAGAATTACAGCTTCAGCTGCAGCAAGAGGCTGCTGCCCGACAGGCTGCAAAGGACAAGGTCCACGGGGAGGAAAGCCTTTCTTACCTCCATGCTGTTTGCTCCCGCATCGATGAGCAAGGCCTTCCCTGCACGGAGCAACTTCTGAAGGAGGAGCTCCTGCAGATTGAGGCCCATCTTGAAGAGGCCAAACAACCAGCACCATCACCTTCACATTCCCTGCCTGTGACACCAGCCATATTGCCTGCACCATCCATGCTGTCTGCAACACCCCCAGAATCTTTTTGGTACCGGGAGCCAATGCTAACACTTGCCATGTCGTTCACCTCATCCACACCTGCCACGCCATACATTATGCCACCGCCTCCTCAGCACACCGATAAAAATGCCACTAGTCCAACGCCGTGCCACACTGCCACATCAGGAGGTCGCCACGCCGCCTCCAAAGCTGCCATCCATAGTGGTGGTTCCCGGACCCGCCGACATGAAGGCTTTCCCTGGGGCCCGATCTTGAGAGCCCTAGCAGGCCCTCAAGGACCACCACTCTCCTCCACATCCACATGTATACGCCTCTCTCCACCTCATGACTTGCAACCCCAAAGCCGACCCGACGCAAGTTGACAGGAGCAACCAGGCTCCTTCGAACATGGCCCTCCGCCCCTCCACCCCAACAGGACCTGCACATCCAACTGGACCGTGACTGTCACCACATGTATCAGGGCCCACCAAATGTGGCCCTGCACCGCTCTCCTTGTCTGCCGAATCCAAGTCACCCTCCTGAGAGGTCTTCACATGTGCCTCCACCCTCCGCCAATCATACTGCCTTTTTGAGGAAGCAGAAGGCCATCACAGACCTTCTGCAAAACATAATGCGGGAGGGAGGTGATCCGAGGAAAGCACAGGGTCTTACCCCAGAAAGCGCAAGACCAGAAGAGACCCTGAGGAAGGGATCGGCCTCAAAGTGCCAATGCCAGCAAGCCCGCGATATGGCCAGGTCCACCTAGCGCCATGCTAGGCCAATCGCAGGCACATCAAATGAGAGGAGGCCTGCACTTCCTGCATTCTCAGAGCCAACACAACCAGCCGCATCACCCGCAGTACCCACTACTGGGACTACTGTGGGGCGATTACCATTGGATAATCCATTCCGTGCAGCTACCTCTGGCGAGCGACTCCTCAACAACCAGTGGGTCACTTGGCAGTGCAAAATATGTTCTGCCAACACCCTCTACATGGGACACTTTGACCTGGAGGAAGGGTTCCCTCGACTGAACCTCCCACAACAGGAGCGATATATTGTGGGGCTTTCCCGCCAGGCAAGCATCCTCATCACGATCGTGTTCCCAAACTGGGGGATTGCCGAAACCTTGAGCTTCGCCGGGGATGCCGTCGACGCAGCCACGTCCACCCTTCTGGGGGCCTTGGTTAACTCTGTCATCAGGCTCCTGAATGGAAAGACCTTCCGCAATGGTCGTCTTCACATCCCGGAACCAGACCCCAACACCTGTTGCGCCGCTTGATTTACGAGTGCCATCTACTCCATCTGTGATGCCACCACCTCCTCTTCTCACACCATTATCCTCGCCACCAACATCACGACATGCCACACCACCGCATGAGAAGGTCGTCGCGACACCAGCAACACTACCATCAATAGTGGTAGTTCCCGGACCTGTTGGCATCAAGGTTCCTACTATGGCCCACTCAAAGAACCTTAACAGGCCCGTAAGGACCACCACTCTCTCCAACATTCGCAGCCTCACCGCTCTCCTCCACGTGGCTCTCAACTTCAACCCCGATGCCGACCCGACGGGAGAGGTCAGCAGGAGCAATACAGCTCCTCCAGATGCGGCCTTCCACCGCGTGATGACTTCGACCGAAGGGCCATGTCACCCCAACAGGACCTGCACATTCAACTGGACCGTGACCATCACCACGTGTATCGGGGTCCAATGAATGTGTCCCCATGCCGCTCCCCTGCTCTGCCACTTCCGGGTCACTCTCCAGGGATGTCTTCACATGAGCCTCCAATGCCTACACCCTCCGCCAATCATGCAGCCTTATTGAGGAAGCAGAAGGCCATTATGGACCTTCTGCAAGATGTAATGCAGGAGGGAGGTGATCCGAGGGAAGCACTGGGTCTTCCCCCAGGAGTGCCAAACCACCAGCGGCCCTGAGCAAGGGGTCTGCCTCGAAGCAACAATGTCAATGAGCACGTGACATGGCTCGGTCTGCCTTGTGCCATGCCAGACCAATTGTGGGTGCATCGACAAGCATGGGACTTTGCAGCCTCCGAATCACCACAACTGGCCACACGGCCCACAGTACCCCCTACTAGGGCTACTATGGGGTGGTTACCACTGGATCGCCTATTCCAAATGGCCACCTCTGGTGAGAGGCTCCTCAATAACTGGTGGGTCACTTGGCAGAGCAAAGTGCATTCTGCCAACACCCGTTTATGCGGGACATTTTGCTCTGGAGGAAGGTTTCCATTGGTTAGACCTCCCTTCGTGGGAGTGATATATCATGGGACTCTCCTGCCAGGTGAGCATCCTCATCATGATCGTGTTTCCAAACCAGAGGATCATTGAGATCCTCCATCGACACAGCCATGTCCGCCCTCTTATGGGCCTTCGCTAACTCCGTCTTTAGACTCCCTGCCGGGAAGCCGTTCCGCAGAAGTTGCCTTCACATCCCAGAACCGGATCCCAACTATAGGATCACCATTCTGTGGGATGCCACCTGGGCCCTCCTACACAACAAGCGATCCTCTAGGAAGATCATTGGGGACCGGGGTATCCATAACATCTTCCACCGGGACCTGCAAGATGACCAGGGTCAGTGGCTCTCCGCCGCCGCCTCATCGATGAGTCCAGTCTCTATGGACTCATGGAGCCAGGACCTCCCCCACCCTCCTCAACAGGGATAGCTGCGCCACCCCATGACCCGTGGGGCTACCACCTGGCCCGGTGGTACAATTGAAAAATTCCATAAAAAATAAAAATGTTATAATCACTTTCTGTTCCGTTTTTCAAATGTACCCTATTTTAACAGGTGTTCGCCGCTTGGCAAACTTTCAATTTTACATTAACTGTGTCCTTTCAGTTTTCAGCCTTTTTTATACGTTAGAGGACACTGGCACTTTTTTACTGGTGCCCTCTTTGAAATATACCTCTGTACAATGTGTGTCCACATCCATCCATGCTGCCCTGCTTGCGTAACTTCACCTTCCCCCTTTGGCTGGAGCACGAGGATGTACTCCAAGCAAAGTTGGGAGATATGTAACACCCGTTTGCTCCCGTTCCCGCCAAAACCATAGCCTGGGGGTAAACAACTCTCGTTTGTCCCTCCCTTTCGTTTGTCCTCACACTTCTGACACACATCAAAGTGGCGGAGTGATACACTTAGGGCCATGGTCACTTGGACCTGGTTACACCTCGTAGATGTACCCAGGTCCAAGGTATAAAAGGACCGTGTGCCTCTTTGTTCCTCGTTCTTGTCTGCTCTCTTTTGTATTACGTTGATTATTCCGTTCCACATCTTGGGCATGAGGACGCACCTTTAATGAAACCAATTCATCCTTGTAAACTTAGTAGTTTCCGTATAAGGATGAATAATAGCGTTATAATGGAAAACAGCATTGTCTCAATGTTTGGTAACTAATAACTTCTCTAGAGGCCAGAGGGCAAGGAAGCATACAATCCTGAAGCAGCTACAGCATCTTCAAGAATGGTAATCACCACAAGGGAAGGTGCATATCAGCGTCGATGGAGAGAAGGATGGCCACCATCCTTCTGCATCGATTTCACCCCCATGCAGGAGGATGATCGTAATCCAACTCCATCCATCTCTTTCTGTAACTTGAATCTTCTCTGTGCAGGCACCGCGCAATACAGAGAAGAAACGAGCTATAGAAATCATCATCATAAGGTGGGTAGAAAATAGTCAACGTCAAAAGCTCACACTAGGATCAAAAAAAGTATTTACTCCAAATGTATATCACGAATTGTTCTCAATCTGAGAGATTATACGGTGCGTAAATGTTTATAATGTTATGTTGTCATTAACAATATGTTTATAAAATTATAACATAATGTACATGTTTATAACATGCAAAATTGTTTATTTTTCAACATTTTCATCCTATATTATAAACGTTCTGCTAGGCACAAATTTGTTTCTAAAAAAGATAAAAATTTAGAAAATTAAAAACTGGAAAGTGGCCGTTTCATTATAAACGAACTAATTGTGACACCCTGTAGAAACAGAAGGTGAAACACAAGTCAAAATTCAGTCTTGACAGTAAGGCACCCCTTGGTGCACAGATGTTCGGACATGGGTGGCCCGAATTCTAGAGAATTCGTGGAACCAAGTCCGACCGTGAGAAAATTGGAAATAAGTTCCAAGAATATTTCTGATTATGATTTAATATCCCCGGCCCAGGGCAATGATTGGCCCAGTTGGTCAATCATTAAGCCCTGAGGTGACAGTTGCCCCTCCCAGGAGACCGGACAAGTGAGCCTGAGACTTGAGTGTGAGGACAGTCAGTCTTCAGAGTTCCCAGAGTGAACTTGTAACAGAGTTTTAGAGAAAAAGACAAGTAAGTCTTGTTCTAGACAGTAGTTCTAGAAGAGAGTAAAGATCTGACTTAAAGTAATAACAATTATGTAAATAGTGTTATCAAGAATGTAATAACCAAAGAGCTAGTAAAGAGACATTATTACACATCAATCTGTATCAGTGTTGTGTATGTGAATTGTATTGGGTTTCTGTACTCCTAAAATAGAGGAGTATCCAGCAGAAGGTACTCAGACACAGCCTGAGTCCCTCTGCCTGGAGCCTCCAGCAACCCAACAAAAAAGGACTAGAGTTTCTTCGGCATCGTCACGCCCTATATCCAAAGATCCCTAGGAAAGATGGTCTTTTTGTGGGCCGTGCCAGGCAAGGCAAGTAAATGTCGTGCCCGGTGAACCCAACCCCCAGAGGTTCAACAGCAGTAGAGGCTGGTCCGCAGCCTTCGACAACAGTCGACCCCGGCACCACCGATTCAGCAGAGGGAACAACGTAGTCAACGAGGACGAAGTTCCTCACGCATCGTCGGTAATGGAGCCAAAGGTACGAGAGGTGGGCCAGTCGCGTCACATAATGAACTTTTCAATTTTATTAATTATTGTAACAAAATAACATACTAATAGATTTATATGACTGCCATGATGATTTATAAATTAAAACGTTGATTTCTACATATTTTAAACAATGTTTATAACACTATTATAGCACTTTTCAGCTCTACTACTGTAGTGTAATCATGGCCTCTCTAAGCCGGCCATTTGAGAGTGGTGATATTTTGGTTTCTTAACCGTTCATTTCTTAGGTTACTGAAGTGAACTGGTGCATTTGCTTGCTCGAATATTAAGCTAACTAAGCTAGGGAATCGACTTTAGTCAGTTAGTAAACACTCATAACGTTGTCTGATAAGAAACATTTTTTGTTTGAAATATATGCAAAGCTACTCATTGCAAGGGGCACTTCTCATATTGTAAAGCTTCCACCACCAAACTTTCTGAGGGGAAAAATTCAATCTTGATGATCTTGATTTTTGTTTTCTTCTTTTCTTCATATTGGAAGGATGTGAGGAAAAAACACAATATTTTAATCAAATTTAGACAGTCAGTCAGTCTAAGGATTAGGGGAAAAATTTAGCATCTTTGGAATGAATAGCATAGTTTTTTTTAACGCATAGCTTAGGATTCATTTCAACCAAAACAAAAATATCAATTCCATAGCATTAGCTTAGTATTGTAGCAAGGAAATGCACCAGTTTTTGCTCCAGCGACCTAACAAACAAATGGTTACGCAACCAAAATATCACCACTTTCGAACAGTTGATGTTTCCTCAACTTAATTCCTATAGAGAACATTTGGTAAATCATCAAGTGATGATTAAACAGATTGCAATGATTATAATTAGTAGAGCTGAAAAGGGCCATTTTAGCTGCTTCCAGGCAGAATTTCTGTAAATTTACTTTAAAATATTGTTTAGAGTATGTAGAAAAAAAATGTTTTCAGGTATAAAACATCAGGGCAGTTGTATACTTTATTAATTTAAATATTACTGTTGTGTTCAGCATGTTATTTTGTCACCATAACTAATAAAAGTGAAAAGTTTATTAGTGCCTTTATAATTATGAAATGGTCATTTTCCAGTTTTAATTTTTTTAATTTTTACCTTTTTATAAAAAAAATTTTCTTCCTAGCAGAAAATTTATAATATAATCTGCACTCTTTATGTTGAAAATTTCAGCCAAATCTGGCTACCAGCCCATGCACGACATGTCGTATCAGTGTCACTGGTGGAGCATGCCGGCCCTGGCCAGCTGCTTCTCGTGGAGCCACACTGTAAAGCCTTGGGTGGATGTGGTGTGTTGGCTGTGGCAGGAATTGCCAAAGCCAACAGGTTTGGCTGTTACGATATCTAGCTCGAGAATGTGGGAAATGTACCCATTGCCCTGCATACAGGGGAGGGTGTGGCCATGGCTCAAGCTGTGGAGGCTGTCATTGTGGTAGGGCTGGAAGAGCCATCTGAGTTGAGAGGGGGAGTCCCCACTCATGCAATGATTTGACCAGAGGAGGCAAAGTCAAAGTTGAGAGGGGTGTCCGGAGGTGGATGCCAGGTCCTCAAAATAATGACAGCTTCTACCCTTAAAGAATGTCTGAAGATTGGTCCCAATCTCAAGCCTGATGAGGCGAGACAACTTTCAGAGTTCTTACTAAAGTGCCGGGATCATTTTGCGTTTCATTACACCGAGTTGGGTGAAACCTCCTTGGTCGATCATACAATTGATACCGGTGGGCAACTTCTGGTGCGAGAAGTATTCCATCAAACTGTTCCAGTGGCCAGAGCGATTGAGAGAGGAGAGTTGGCGAAGATGTTGGATGCAGGGGTTATCCAACCTTCGCGTGGTCCCTACACAAGCCCTATCTTGCTTGTTCACAAGAATGATGGTGGCTTTTGTTTTTGTGTGGACTACCAGAGACTGAACTCCCAGAATAAACTGGGTGAGTATATGTTGCCTCGTATCGATGATGCGCTCGATTCTATGGCCGGTGCAAAGTTCTTCGCAACCTTGGACCTAGCTAGTGGTTACTGGCAGGTTCAGATGGCTGAGCCAGATGTTGAGAAGACAGCATTTATTTGCTCTCAAGGTCTAATTGAGTTCCGAAAAATGTCTTTTGGACTCTGTAGTGCTCCAGCCATGATGCAGAGAGCGCTAGACCTCTTGATGGCAGGACATAAGTGGGAGACTTGTCTAGTGTACCTGGACGATAATATCTTTGGAAACACTTAAGTAGTTTCTCAAGAGACTCCACTGTCCTTGGACTGCAATGAGGGGCAGAGCTAAAACTCCAGCCGAAGAAATGTTTCTTTGGCTTTGACAAGGTTCGTTATCTTGGTCATATAGTGAGTGCCGAGGGAGTTGCTCCGGGCCCGAATCTCATAAGAGCAGTCCAGGAGTTTCATGTCCCGATGACGGTGACAGGCTTCTGAAGTTTTCTCGGATTGGCTGGTTACTATCGGAGGTTCATCAAGGACTTCGCCAAAGTGGCAAGGCCTTTGCATGATCTGATAAAAAAGGATGCGTCCTTCGAGTGGTTGGATCAGTGCAAACTAGCATTTGCTCGGTTAAAGGCATTTTTAACTGAAGCACTGGTACTCACCATGTATGATCCTCATGGTGAGATAATGATACATACCGAAGCTAGTGGGTAAGGCTTGGGTGTCGTAGTCTACCAGAAGTTACCGGAGGACAAGTTCCCCCGTGTTCTGGCCTATGCAAGCCGGCTCATGAAAGGAGAGGAAACATGGTATTCAGTCATGAAGCAGGAATGCTTGGCAATGTTTGCCATGAGTAAATTCCATCCTTACCTCATTAACCGGGAGTTCGTGATTGTGACGGATTGCCATGCTATTTGCTATCTGCAGACAGCTAAGAACCTGCAAGGCAGGTTGGGGCATTGGCTGATGCAACTTCAAGAGTACCAGTTTAAGGTTCAGTACAAGAAAGGGACACTGCATGAGGAGCCTGATACTTTGAGTCAGTATCCTGTTCGTGATGTGGCGGACCCTTCTCTACCTAAATACGTCGAGGCTGACAAAGGTGAGGTGATTGACCGGGTCCGCTCGGAGGTGGATTGGGTCAAGGAGCAGACTGCCGATGGCTGCTGCTCCAAGGTCAAGAGTGAAATCTTCCATGAACCCAACTCAAACCTGAGGTTCAAGTTCGTGGTGGTCGGTTAAGAACTGTGCTGGTAGTTCCGGCATCATGCAGGGCTTTCTGTCTAAGGAAGCTACATGACACTCGCGAAGCTGGTCACTTTGGGATGTTTAAGACCTACCAGAGACTGTGCTCATGCTTCTACTGGGTCGGTATGAAGCAGGACACAGCCGAGTATGTTAAGTCGTGTTTGGTGTGTCAATGAGCATGACAGTTCACATGTAGTCAGGGATTTTTACAACCCATTGTGCCAGAGTACCCAGTTGATACCTGGGGAATGGACGTCGTTCGGCCATTTCCTGCCTCCGTGGGTGGAGTCACCTATGTGCTAATCATGGTTGACTATTTCACCCGGTATGGTGTGGCAAGGGCAGTGTGAAGGGTCATGGCCGCTAGTGTAGTAAAATCCCTGAAGGATGATATCCTTTTGGTGTATGGCACGCTGAAAGCTCTTGTCTCGGATCGTGGGTCCCAGTTCTCCAGCAAAGTCCTGCTGAAGTTCCGGGAGCACTATAACAGCGCATTACTTCACGACGGTGTACCATCCACAAACAAATGGGCTTACGAAGCGTACGAACAAAACCGTAATGGAAACCATCAAGCGGTACCTTGATCCCCACCGTATAGGCTTATAACACAGCTGTCCAGGAGAGTATGCAAGTCTCTCCATATCAGTTGTTGTTTGGCCGTGAGCCTCGGATGAGGGTTGATAACCTTCTTCTGGATGGTCCAATGCGTGACTTGCCTGACCAGCAAGCCGTGGAGGAGCAGGCGCATCAAAGGTTGGCGGCTGCTCACAAGAGTCCAGCCGCCCCTATATCCGCCTGGTGCTCAGGTTAGGATTCGGGACCAAGCTGGGAAGCTCAGCCAGACGAAGAAGTGGAACTTAGCCTATAAAGCTGAGAGGGGTATGGTGGTCTCGCAGTATTCCGACCTGGTCTACGAAGTGGAATTCGTAGTTGGGTGTGGTCTGAAGGTGCGAGACCGGTTTCATGTGGATAATTTGAAACTATACATATCCAACTACACCATGAGGGAAGAAGATGGGCTTGGTGTCTATGACACCTCCGATGCAGGCAGCAGTGCTATAGAGGCTTCGGCGGGGAGTAGTGTGACACCGGTGCCAAAGCCACCATCCGTTTCTTCGCAGGAGTCTACCAACTCTGAGGCAGAAAACCCCCTCCACCTCGGTACAATCTCCATTCGTGGAGACCGAGGGTGTATGAGGTGAGTGGGTTTGACCCTCGAGTGGGGCTTCCCATGTTGTGGGGACTCTCTGGGAGTCCCTGCCTTGGTGGGGAAGAGCCGGTCATCCACTAATTTGGGCGGATGGTTGGGAGAGGAGGCGGTCAGATGTTCCGGTGTTTGGGGCCTGCCGTGGTTTCAGAAGAAACCAAGGGCGACCCCCCACAGGATGTCTGGCTAAAGGTCCAACAAAGTCAGCCTATGGACAGAGAAATCTGTTCATGAAAACCTCCAGAAAGCCCTCCATTACCTTCAATGTACAGATTGTCCTTAAATGCAATATAATTCTTGGTACAGATGGCTTGATTCAATTCAATTCAATTAGATACACCTGCAATCTGCTTGAAAGCCATGTAGCAGGGGGGATTGCTCCCAATCATGAGTGAATCATCACGAAATTGAAATCGTCCTAACAAAGAACTATTCACAGAAAGAGAATTCCGTAGTCTAACAACATTAGGAATAAAAGACCAAAAATATGCATCAGTCCTAGCCATTAATTCTTTGAAAGTCTTTGAATGCCCAAATCTACCTTTACGAGGATTTCTAGTTAGTAAACCATTAAGCAGAGTAATGTTATCATCAGACAGCAAACGTCCCAGAAGAGCGAGGCTTTGCTCATTTCTTCGGACTGCTAATGTTTCCCATTCTAGCTCTTGAAGCATAGATGATACGCTGTCAGTATATGCATACCGTCCTTTTACAAATCTTGCAGCCCTATGCTGCACCATTTCTATTTCTTGTTTTAGGTTATTCCTAAATGGGCTCCAAATTGGGGAACAGTATTCTAAGATAGGTCTAGCTAGGGTAAAGTAGCAGACCTTTTTTTACATTTTCACTATAATGTTGAAGGGTGTGTTGGACAAACTGCAGCCTTTGATTAGCTATTGCAACTGCTTTGGTTATATGATCTTTCCAAAGCATGTCTTTGGACACGGTTAAGCCAAGATATTTAATGGTATCAACATGATATAGCTGAACATCTCCCATTGTATAATCTGCCATGCAAGATTCTCGCTTTCGGGAAACTCGCATAACATTGCATTTACTCCTATTGAGTTGTAAATGCCACTCAGAGCACCATTCTTCAACACTGTCTAGATCTCTTTGGAGGACTTCACTATCCTCATTATTCGTAATCCTCCTGTACACAACAGCATCATCTGCAAACAAGTGCATCGTACTGTTGCATCTATCTGCCAGATTGTAATGAACAGAAGGAAAAGTAGTTGTCCGAGAATGCTACCCTGAGGTACACCAGATGTTACTTTAGCCCAGTCCGACACAGCACCATCAATTTGGACTCGCTGTTGTCTATTTGATAAGAATGATGATGTCCACGAAATTACTTGTTTATTTAAGTTAAAAGTCACCATTTTTTAATTAGTAGTGAATGCTTCACTGTATCAAATGCTTTTGCAAAATCTAAAAATACCAAGTCAAATTCGCCCTTACTATCCAAGCCAGATTGTATGTCTTGGATGAATAGTGCTAACTGGGTATCACACATGATCTGCCTTTTCGAAAACCATGCTGGTTTTCATGAATTAATTTATGGGTTTTTAAATGCTTGATTGTATTAGAATAAATTATATGCTCGAGAGTCTTACATACAATGGAGGTTAGAGAAATGGGTCTATAGTTCTTTGGACAATGTTTATCTCCTGTTTTAAAAATTGGGCAGATATTTGCTTGCCTCCATGCCATAGGCAGTATGCCTCTATCAAGGGAATCTTGGAAAAGTGTACTTAAAAAAGGGCTAACTTCTGTAGCCATCTCCTTTAGCAAACATGTCAAAATTTCATCTGGACTAGAAGATTTATTAACATTATAAAGCAATTTTTGTAATCCAGTGGAGTTTATAATTATGTGAGGCATGACATGAGATAAGGTGCCAAGTTGAGGTTCCTCATCACCATTATTAGCATTTGATGATACTGTTAATAATGGGGAAATATTTCCAGATGGTTTCACAGTGTACCGTAGAGACAGGGTTGGTCGTTCTGGGGGTGGGGTTTTCATAGCTATTTCACAAATATTTCATAGTCGCATGTAAACAAGTTTTGAAACAGACTGTGAAATAATATGTTGTAGTTTAAGGTTAAAGAATGGTAAAAAGGTTTTTATATTCTTTCAATCGTCCACCGGGATCCTCCATAGCAGATATCACTAGTCTAAGAACTTTTTTGGACACTCTTCATCATAAATACCATAGCCCAACCATTGTTTTAGGTAGGTGATGTACATTTTCCAAATATCAACTGGGAAATGCATACGGTGATCAGTGGCAGTGACAGGCCGTTAGCAGTTTCATTTTTAGTTAGTATGAATACTTTTGTATGGAACAGCTTGTAACTAAACCGACCAGAAATGACAAAATTCTTGATGTAGTACTGACTAATAGTCCAGAGTTATTATCCTATGTTAGGGTATCAGGGGGAATTAATGATCATCAGATGGTCTTATGTGATGTTAATGCACGTGTGGAAAAAAATTCTGAGGTTAAAAGTGTAGTGTTTCTTTTTTACAAATGTAATTGGGTTGGTTTTAAGTCACATTTGATGGATAATTTTCATAAATTTAAAGAACGTTTTCATCCTCAAAATGTGTATTTGAATTTGTCACGATTTCATAGTTTAATTTTATGTGGGTCTTCCTCCTTTATTCCAACCAAGGTAGTTAGGGACTGTGCCACACCGGTATGGTACACTAGCAAAGTTAAAAGGGCTCTTTGTAAGCAACACTTATGGAGGAGTAGGGCTAGACATCACCCAAAATCAGTGAATTCCAATGAATTCCGTATTGCATGCACAGCAGCGAAATGAGAAATCTTGTTAGGGCATGACAATTTTAAAACAGAAATGCTTGGAGAATGGTTAAAAACGGACCCAAAACTATTTTGGCGTTACATCAAGAACTCTAGGCGAAGTAGAGAATCTATTCCTTCTCTGGTTGACACAAATGGGAAGCTTGTTTCAGATCCAGTAGGGAAAGCTACCTTATTAAATGAACAATACAAGATGGTCTTCACAATTGATGATGGCATACCACATGAGGGTTTTCTTTCAACATCTCTTTGTATGGATCAAATTGTAATAACTGCAGATGGGAAAGTCAAGCAACTTCTAAAATTAGATTCAAATGGCAGCAGACGATAACCAACAAGGATTCTCATACTTTCGTGGAGAAGACGCGATGAAATTCACAAGAGAATATGGTGACAAGCTGAATTTTACCATGGAAACCATTGGATTCATCGAAAAAATCCAAGAAACTCCTGAAGAAACGGAGAAAATCAACGAAAAATCGATGATGGAATTTCAAAGATGGACGATAATATCGATGCTAGTGACGCCAAAAGAGAAGATGACGTTCCAAATGAGGATGTAAACAAGGAGCAGTCAATGACACTGATGCACATGACAAAAGCATGTGGGCGGAGGAATACATTAAGATGACCACTAGCCTCGCACCACTATGGATCGGGTCCTATTGTTTATGTTCTTCACTACTGACAGCTTTGCCCATGTGTTGTGCACATGCACCAGCACTATTTTTTGTCATCTTTTTGTTTTGGACACTTTTACAATGCACATCCTTCACACTTTCAAAAGTTTCTTGGATGTTATTGTAAAAACATCAAAAAGTTTTTGTTTATTTGTGCAAACAAACATGGAAGAAAGATTTCATCAAAGGACAATTATTGGTTAATCATCAATCAAAAATTTGGAGCAAAATAGGTTAAAAGGAGACCAAACAAAACAAAATATTTTGGTCTGCGAAATTTTAATCCTCTTTTCCTTCATAGAGTTAAGATGGGGTCTCCTTTTAAAAAATTACATAACAAAGTAGCCACTACCAGGCAGGGTGGGGGTCATGGTGTCCATGAACCTGCCTTGTCAGGTCGTGGCCACGGAGAGGGTTCAAGAGCCAGGACAGAGCCCTGCTCTATCATCCCTATGGAGGGAGGCTCCAAAATGATTTTTGAGACGGCGGTAGTTGGCCTGCAACAAATGACCAGTAATAAGAATCTGTTTGTGCAAAAATCTCTCCAACCTTGTTAGAGTGGTCACCCATACCCAAATATAATGCCCTGCAAAGTTTACTTGAAGTAGGTTTAGGGCAAGAGCCTTCTAGTATTCGATTAAAGATATTAAGACTAAAATCTAAACATCTGGCATGTAAACTCTCCCAACCAAGCTCTGAATATCCATATTTACCACAAACAAACCTAGCAGCCCAGTGTTTAACCATTTCTATGGAGTGAGCTAAGTCTGCAGTGTGGGGATTCCACACTGAGCTGCAGTACTCCCTGGGACACCTTCTTAGAATGCGTTCACTAAACCTTAGCTTCTACATAGACTTGGAAATAATGTGTTCGACATGCAGCTCCAAGAAAGTTTAGCTGTAATCCTTACCCCAAATATTCATAAGAATCTACAGTACGTTATTAAGTGGAATGGCCCCTATTCTATATGGAAATATTACTGGATTCCTTCTCCTAGCTACCCTCATTACACAACATTTTTTTCTTATTAAGTTGAAGTTACCATTTAGAACGCCATGCCTCTATTGCTTTCAAGTCACTATCAATAATATGGCAATCATTGTCAAAGGTAACCTCACGATAAATTATTGTATCAGCTGCAAATAGCCGGAAATTGCTGCTAACTTGACTGCTGAGGTCATTGATATATAAAAGAAACAGAAGTGGGTGCAACACACTACCCTGAGGAACCCCTGATGTAACCCCTATCCAGTCAGGTTCAGACCCACCTGCAACAACCCTTTGTTTCCAATCACTCAAAAAAGAATGCACCCATTTATACACCTGTTCACCCAATCCATAGCCACTAATTTTCGTCATTAGTTTTGAGTGAAAAACTGTGTCAAATGCCTTGCAGAGATTAAGAAAGACCAAATCTATCTGACTGCCTTTGTCTAAAATTTTCTGAAGGTCATCAACTAAAAGAATAAGTTGGGTTTCACATAAATACCCCCTGAGAAATCCATGCTGGTTATGACACAAGATTGTTTTCCATAAAAAAAATTTATTGATGAGGAATATATATGTTCAAGGACCTTGCAACCTATCGAGGTTAATGACACGGGTCTGTAATTAGTTACCTGAGACGCGTTTCCTGATGTAAAATTGGACTAATGTTAGCTAATTTCCACATATCTGGTACAATACCTACATCTAAACTCTATTGAAAAATTAACTGAAGGTATGGACCCAACTCGTGTGCAAGATTTTTTAAAATGATAGCATACATCCCATCTGGATCACAGGTTTTATTTGAGTAATTTTAGAAGTTGCTTGACTATCCCATCTGCAGTTATTACAATTTGATCCATACAAAGAGATGTTGAAAGAACACCCTCATGTGGTATGTGCCTGTGAAGACCTTCTATTGTTCATTTAATAAGGCAGCTTTCCCTACTGGATCTGAAACAAGCTTCCCATTTGTGTCAACCAGAGAAGGAATAGATTCTCTACTTTGCCTAGAGTTCTTGATGTAACACTAAATAATTTTGGGTCTGTTTTTAACCATTCTACAAGCATTTTTGTTTTAAAATTGTCATGAGCTATCAAGATTTCCTGTTTCAATGTTGTGCGTGCAATACGGAATTCACTGGAATTTACTAATGTTGGGTGATTGCTAGCCTTATTCCTCCATAAGCGTTGCTTAAGAAGAGCCCTTTTAACTTTGCTAGTGTACCATACCGGTGTGGCACAGTCCCTAACTACCTTGGTTGGAATAAAGGAGGAAGACCCACTTAAATTTAAACTATGAAATTGTGACCAATTCAAATTCACATTTTGAGGATGAAAACATTCTTTAAATTTATGAAAATTATCTATCAAATGTGACTGAAAACCATCCCAATTACATTTGTTAAAAAGAAACACTACACTTAACCTCAGAAATTTTTTCCACACATGCATTAACATCACATGAGACCATCTGATGATCACTAATTCCCCTGATACCCTAACATTGGATAATAACTCTTGACTATTAGTCAGTACTACATCAAGAATTTTGTCATTTCTGGTTAATTTAGTTACAACCTGTTCCATAGAATAAGTATTCATACTGTCTAAAAATGGAACTGCTAATGGCCCGTCACTGCCACTGGTCACCAAATGCATTTCCCAGTTGATGTTTGGAAAATGTACATCACCTCCTAAAACAATGGTTGGGCTATGGTATTTATGATGAAGAGTGTCCAAAAAAGTTCTTAGACTAGTGATATCTGCTATGGGGGATCCCGGTGGACGATTGAAAGAATATAAAAACCTTTTTACCATTCTTTAGCCTTAAACTACAACATACTATTTCACAGTCTGTTTCAAAACTTGTTTACCTGCGACTATGAAATATTTGTGAAATAGCTATGAAAACCCCACCCCAGAACGACCAACTCTGTCTCCATGGTACACTGTGAAACCATCTGGAAATATTTTCCCATACACTCTGTACCAAGAATTATATTGCAACCAGTCTCCTCTGCTGCCACATGTGAAGGTATAGCTGGAGTGGGTTTTCCTAAATGATTTCCTTCCTGGGCAGTGTTTGACGAAAAGATACCTGAAACAAAGGAACTATTGCTCCCAGCAACAAGCTGTGAAGCATTCATATTAGTATCACCCCCCAAAGCATTTGCACCTAAACCCCAAAACCTCACCCTAAAAAATGCTCAACAAAATCACCTATCTTTTTACACACAATCCTAACAGCCCTGTAATTAAAATGAACCCCGTCACTGCTCCAGGAACCCCCAAAATCGAGCATAGCTGCCATCCAGTCTATAACCTGGGCCCCCACCTTACTACATGCTTCAACTAATTTATCATTTACATAACGTGCCTTATGAGTAACTACTGTATATCTCCCCTATCCCACCTCTCAGGAATAGCACTAACTTTAACAGTAACTCCAGCCCTACAACGTAAACTATGCTTTGCTAGGTCAGCTAGCCCATCTAAAACTTCTCCTCCAAACTGTCTATACACATCATTAGTCCCCACTTGCAGAACAACTAAGACCTCCACTTTTGACCCACATACCATTCATTTGATATGTTCCTTAATATCTTTAAGAGGGTTGTGAAGTAGGTGAATTTCTGAAAAATATTCATAGAGGGTGCTCGCATCGTTTATTATGTATATAGGACGTTATGGTTATTCTCTAATATGATATGCAGCTTATGTATAAATGGTAAATTTTTGTGGGGGATGCATTAGAGGCTACAATGGATGTATATTCTCTTATTATATTTTGTTATGAAAACTGTATGTTTTACCTGAAAAATGTTGACCCGCCATATTTGTTTTTGGTGGGTTTAAGTGCTGACAAAAACTTAATTTTCTCTATTTCCATGCATGCTAGAAAAAATCTGTTCAATCCAACTAAAAGATCTGGTGGGGTTTTATAAATATCTAAAATTTTATGCTGAAATATTCATATATAACCTTAGAAACTTACCTTCAAGTTCATGAAAAAAACCGTTGGCATCAAATTTCAAGTTGTAGGCATTTGCTATAGAGTTACTATAGAGTCTATAGTATGCAATAGTAACTGTCAAATTTAAAATTGGAGCCATTTTTCTGCTAAAAGGTGGGATGGGTAAATTTAAAAATTAGAAAACAGCAAGAAGGAAAAGAAGAGACAGCATAAAATTTCGATTGTATTCCTCTCAACTATAGCCTCAACATAGTTGGTAGGTTGCCATGGAAACAGACAGCCTACATTTTATAAACAAGGGAGACATTACAAAAAGAATAATAATGTATTTTCTATATAGAGAAACATCAAGCCATCTAATCTATCCAAGGATGTATGTAGTGTCACATTCAAATGCTATTTTTGAACATGAGTCATATTCACTATTATTTATTTATATGTATCTGTGTGTGTATATATGAATAAATATGTATGTTACGGCCAATGTATAAAATGCCTAGGCAATCTGCAAAATCACTCTTTTGCTAGTAAATATTCAAAATTCAGCAATTTAGGTCATGTGCATACTAATCATCAGGCAATGTGTTAAATCCGGAATTTCCCAGGCAATAGACAAAATTCAGAGTTTTAGGCAATGTGCAAAATTCCTAACTTCAGGCAATGTGCAAAATTATCGACTTTTCATAAAATGTGTAAAATCACAAACTTTCCAGGCAATCTTTAAAATGACTACCTTTTCAGGCAATGTGCAAAATAATTAATTTTCTAGGCAGTGTGCCAATTTTTTTTAACTTTTCAGGCAATGTGTTAAATCCAGAATTTCTCAGGCAATAGACAAAATTCAGAGTTTTAGGCATTGTGCAAAATTCCTAACTTCAGGCAATGTGCAAAATTATCGACTTTTCATAAAATGTGTAAAATCACAAACTTTCCAGGCAATCTTTAAAAGTCCTAACTTTTCAGGCAATGTGCAAAATAATTAATTTTCTAGGCAGTGTGCCAATTTTTTTTAACTTTTCAGGCAATGTGTTAAATCCAGAATTTCTCAGGCAATAGACAAAATTCAGAGTTTTAGGCATTGTGCAAAATTCCTAACTTCAGGCAATGTGCAAAATTATCGACTTTTCATAAAATGTGTAAAATCACAAACTTTCCAGGCAATCTTTAAAAGTCCTAACTTTTCAGGCAATGTGCAAAATAATTAATTTTCTAGGCAGTGTGCCAATTTTTTTTAACTTTTCAGGCAATGTGTTAAATCCAGAATTTCTCAGACAATAGACAAAATTCAGTGTTTTAGGCAATGTGCAAAATTCTTACTTCGGGCAATGAGCAAAATTGTTAACTTTTCAGGCAATTTGCAAATTGTTTGCAAACCTTACGGGACGGCTTGCGAACCTTTGCGGGTCGGAATGCGAACCTTTGCGGGACGGATTTGCGAACCTTTGCGGGACGGATTTGCGAACCTTTGCGGGACGGATTTGCGAACCTTTGCGGGACGGATTTGCGAACCTTTGCGGGACGGATTTGCGAACCTTTGCGGGACGGATTTGCGAACCTTTGCGGGACGGATTTGCGAACCTTTGCGGGACGGATTTGCGAACCTTTGCGGGACGGATTTGCGAACCTTTGCGGGACGGATTTGCGAACCTTTGCGGGACGGATTTGCGAACCTTTGCGGGACGGATTTGCGAACCTTTGCGGGACGGATTTGCGAACCTTTGCGGGACGGATTTGCGAACCTTTGCGGGACGGATTTGCGAACCTTTGCGGGACGGATTTGCGAACCTTTGCGGGACGGATTGCGAACCTTTGCGGGACGGATTGCGAACCTTTGCGGGACGGATTGCGAACCTTATAGAGCCTTTCTGTAGTTTGCAAGCCTTTTTGCACGCTTCGCAAGCCGTCCCGCGAAGGTTCGCAAATCCGTCCCGCGAAGGTTCGCAAATCCGCCCCGCGAAGGTTCGCAAATCCGCCCCGCGAAGGTTCGCAAATCCGCCCCGCGAAGGTTCGCAAATCCGCCCCGCGAAGGTTCGCAAATCCGCCCCGCGAAGGTTCGCAAATCCGCCCCGCGAAGGTTCGCAAATCCGCCCCGCGAAGGTTCGCAAATCCGCCCCGCGAAGGTTCGCAAATCCGCCCCGCGAAGGTTCGCAAATCCGCCCCGCGAAGGTTCGCAAATCCGCCCCGCGAAGGTTCGCAAATCATTTGCAAATTGCCTGAAAAGTTGTCATTTTGTGTGTTGCCTGGAAAGTTTGTGATTTTAGATATTCTCTGAAATAAGTTACGAATTTTGCACATTGCCTAAAACGCCCTAAATTTTGTCTATTGCCTGAGTATTTAACACATTGCCTTAAAGTTAAAAAAATTGGCACTGCATAGAACATTAGTTATTTTGCAAATTGCCTGAAATGATAGTGATTTTGCAAATTGCCTGAAATGTTAGTGATTTTGCAAATTGCCTGAAATGATAGTGATTTTGCAAATTGCCTGAAATGTTAGTGATTTTGAAAATTGCCTGAAACATTTCTGTTTGTCCATGACCTAAATTGCTGAATTTTGCATATTTACTAGCAAAAAAAGTGTGGATTTGCATATTGCCTAGGCATTTTATACATAGGTGGTAAAGTGTACATATATATATATATATATATATATATATATATATATATATATATAAATGTCATGTTTTCCCTATAGAAAATACATTATTTTTTTTTTGTTGTAATGCCTTTTTTTTATAAAATATAGGCTGTCTGTTTCCATGGCAACCTATAAACCTAGGTTAGACATAACCTTCTATAAGGTGCCATAGAGGCTTTGGTTGAGAGGAACACAATCTAAAATTTTATGCCATGTCTTCTTTTCTTGCTCTTGTTTTCTTATTTTTAAATTTACCCATCCCACCTTTTAGAAGAATGAGCACGCCCATTTCAAATTTGACAGTTGCCATTGAGATACTATAGACTCCATAATAACTCTATAGTAACTACAATTTGAAATTGGGTGCTATTGCTATGCTCTATAGTACAGGACATAGCTGTAATTATTTGATGCCGATGGGGTTTTTCATGAACTTCAAGGTAATCATCTAAGGTTATAAATACAAATTTCTGCATGAAATTTTATATGTTTATAAAACTCCACCAGATCTTTTAGAGGAATTCATCAAATTTCTTCTAGCATGCATGTAAGTAGAGTAAATGAATTTTTAGACATCACTTACACCCAGCAAAAACAATCATGGCGGTCAACATTTTCTATCTAAAACAAAACATACACATAGTTTACATAATAGAATATTATGTATAATGTGACGTCATGTACTCTCTAACCAGGCCTTGACTCAATCAGATTTTTATTGATCTGAAAAAATTGGCCCATTACGACTTTTACTTCAATATAAAAATATACACATGCAATTAGGTAATGAAATTTAATTGTTCTTATAGAAAACAAATAAATCTACCACCACATTTTTTTATTTTACTATTATCTCTTTTGTAAAACAAAGATAATGGATACCAAATATGTAGCTTTTTTTCTTCTATGAGATTTTGCATAGAAAAAAAAAACACCTTTTTAAATATTTAATTAAAAATATTTAGAGGCAGATTTAAAGTCTGAAAATTTTTTAATCTGTTCCATTAAACATTCTAATATTTATTACAGTTTTAATCACATTTTAAAAACTTATATGTCTCCAGATAATGACTACCAAACCTAACTGTATGTTTGAAATTTAAATTAGCATTATGTCTATGCTAATTCAATACAAGTGGCGCCTCTGACGTCAGACACTGCAATCATAATGTCGTCTGTCAAAAAAACGTCCATGGCGCTCTGTAACCCTCTTAATCTGATTCCCTGGTAAACAAGCTACACTCACTTTTCCTCTATCTTCATCCACCACCCACTTATCAAGCCTTTTGACATTACTATCACCTACAAAAATTACTGATCTGCTCTGCACCCCTTCAAAAATAACCCCACCATCATTTCTTTCCTCAGCCTTACAAACATTCTTCTTACCCTGTTTAGCATCATTTTTCTTACCCTTACTAACACCCTTCTTACCCTTACTAATACCTTGCTTCTTACCCTTGCTAACACCCTCCTGAGCTGCATTTACATTCCCTACACTTGCTTTCTTAGACTTCCCAGACCCCTTGCACCTCTGCTCTACATTTATACTTTCTACTACCTCCACAGATCCCACTGATAATTAATTCCCTAAAAACATTAAACCTGTTCTTTACTGGAGTACATTCTGAAGCTAGAGCTGGCCTAACCTTTCTTCTCTTTTTTCTAAAACAACTCCCCAACCTACACCCCCAGTATTATGTTTAAGGGGTGTAGCAAAAGGCACAGATTCTCTGCTGTGGGAAGGGCCTCGCTGTGACTCAAACACAGCCAGCCTCTCCCTCAGCCAAGCAACCTCTACTTCAAGCGGCACCACCTTCTCCCTCAACTCATCTTCAACACCCTTCCCAGACTCAACCTGTTTCCCAGAATCTTACTTGTTTGCTCTCCTAACAGTTTCAACTAGTTGGATGTTGGTAGGATAGCGAACCAGACCAATTACCAACCATTCCAAATAAATTTCAATGTTGGGCCAACGTATATGTGCTACCTGGGGAGCTTTCTGTCACCAGAACCAATAGTGAGGTATACTAAGAAATGCTTTCTACTAGCCTTTTGCCATTTTTGTGCCCTTTTCTCCGAATTCTGTTAATTGTTTAGCAAGATAATGTAGGATTCACGTGAGCAATAGCACTAAAGCTTGGTTTGTAGAAGGTCAAGTAAATGTAATAGAACAGTTGTTATGTTTGCCAGATTTCAATAAAATATACTTGGGTAATCTTGTGTGAATGGGTGGCACCGGCCATGGTTACCTGTTGTATGGTGTTGCAGTGGCATCTTGCCACAGACAAAAAGTTCAATTATGTTCATGTAAAGTTTTCTTAACAAAATATAAACTGGTAATATAATTTATATCTTAATTAGGTCTTTAGTTTTAATTTTCCTATATGTAGGCCTAATACAAATTATCAATCCATAATAGCTGTTGTGAACTGAACAACATTTGTTGTGGAAAATAGGAATGGGACATTCGAATCCTGCGAATCTTGAAAAATATTCAAGGTTTGAAAACTCGAATCTTTGCGCTTTTTTCGTCGTTTCAATCTTTAAAATCCTAACCTAAAAACTTCAGTAAGTTTTAACTTCATTGACGTCCAATAGAAGCGTTCACTAACAAAAAAAACAGCTATTGTTGCAATTTCGGTTGATGCCCGGATCACCAATATCACTTTGTGGCAACCCTGATTGCCACACTGTTTTTTAGTATTAGTAATTTATATTTAATATTATTTTATTTGTATCTTCTTAATGAATATTATAGGATTCTTGTATGAAGGATTCAAGTTTCGGGAGATTTGAGAACCTTTTAGGATTTGGATTCGAGAAAATTTAGGATTCGTCCGACATCTAGTAGAAAACAAGATTTTGTGGTGCGTTTCAAAATAATCAAGCCTAGTTTATGTATAGCAGTGTTTCTCAAACTTTTCAGAATCGTGGACTACTAGAGAAGTTGTCGATGCACAAGGTCTATAGAATATACATGTTGGCTCATAAAGGAAAGGTCGCGTTCTCAATGATAGTTTATCACTAGCAACCAAATAATAAGCCAACAACCTGTTAACTCTACCGACCTTGACCGACACCTTAAAAAAGCAAACTACACATAACTTGCCACAAGTAGCCTTGAGCTAGTAATGGGGAACACACTGTTCACCAAGAGCACTGTGGCTGTTGTATCAGTTATTGTTGACTTAGTGGACTATAATCTGTGTTTCGCTTTTTGTAACTTTCATTCTGACTGCTGCGAGTTTAAAATATTTTTTTCTCTATGGTTCCATCTGCAGACCACGTTACACACATTGCCAGACCACACAATTTTAGAACATTCATGTAGAGTATTATTTTTCCTTTCCAAAAAAACCTAAAGAAGTTAAGTTAAAGTAACTATGTTAGATCCTAAGGTATTGAACCTAAGGAAGCCTGCATAGGAGGTTGTAGAATATAACACCTGAAAGTCATTTTTAATTTTTATTTATTCATGTGTTATGTGACGGGGTGATATTTTACTTACCTTTTCTCGCATTGGAATCGTCCAAACATCCATACGTATCTTGTACTCGTTGAGATGGATAGCTGTATCCATCTCTCTCTCTTCTGCGTCCGCGTGAGTGTGATCTATGACGTCACTTCCGCGGGATTGGAACATTCTAGAGCCTCGTGCTTGGAAATGTCCCCCGTAGAATGGGGGCGTTGTCAAGCACGAGGGTATAAAAGGCACGATGTTCAAATCTCACAGTTCTTTTCTTGCTTATGACGCTTATTGCAGACGCTCTATAAGCCGTCTGCTTTCTGTCCGAGAGGACCGCTTATTTTATATCTACAAGTGTAATTGTAATCGTCAACCATCCTATGTACCTTTCCTCCTGAGGAGACACAAACTATTATATGTTTGTTTGCAGAATAAATATTTCATTCATTCTGCATCTACCCAAACAACGATCGGCCATTTTATTGGGTTGCCTTCCGTGCTCTCTTGTGGCAATAATCTGAGCCCCTGAATCGAAACCCCGTACTGTCAAATTTGGTGGAGGTGCGGGGTAACTCATAATTTAGCCGCGTTTCTTGAGTAATTTAGAAGAAAAGTGTAATTTTTCATGTATGTAAACAACAACAACACACGCCCCCAGACAGTGATTCTGTGGGGGAGAGGGTTACGACAACCTCAAGAGATGGATCGACATCATCATCCTGAACTTGATACTGGATTCGACATACCTTCCACGGAGGATAATGTGAGTAATCAACCTTTGATTCCACCTATTTTGACACCACAAAATCTTCAGTTGGGAGGTTCCTCTTCTTTCGGAATTACCGAAAAAGTGAGGATGCCCACTGAATTGATATACACAACCAGCTGTTCAACACTAACATCTGAACATATCCGACCAAGTTGTGAGTCACTCAGTCTGCATACTTCTTTCGGAATCTCGAATGAGGGAGCAGCTGGAGGATTTTTACGACAGGATACACCCACACAAACACCTGTTGAGTCGGCGGAGATGGGGGGATCGATCTCCCTCTTGCGGCATCCGCATTGATGGTGACATCAGATTCTTTGTCACCAAGACAGGCTAGACAGAGTGTCTCCTGCCCTCCCTTATCCGTGCAGACTCAGTTGACATCTCACGCACATAAAATAGAGCGGGAAAATTTAAATTATCATTCATTGCCGATACAAACAACACAATCTTTTGGGCGGCAAAATTTGAATTTTTATTCTTTACCATCGCAACTAAAGTCAACTTTTGAGGGGGAAAATTTGAACTCCATGGATTTACCTGTATCCACAACACAAAATTTTTGGCGGGAAAATCCAAATTCTCACCAACCTCCTATACAACCAATACAAAATTTTTGGCGGGAAAATCTCAATTCTCACCAACCCCCTATACAACCAATGCAAACTTTTTGGCGGGAAAATGTAAATACATTGGATCCTATGCCTCGCTCTATGACTACTCAACAGCAGCCAATACAAAATTTTTGGCGGGAAAATTTGGATTCAATGAATGAAATGACTAACACCTCATTAATTCAACCCACACGACCAGAAATTTGGCGGGAAAATCAAATGACTGTCCCACATTATATGCTACCTCAGCGTACACACTTACCACACTCCCAAGCTCAGCGGATTTGGCGGAAAAACTTAAATTCCTCTCAACACCACATGACGTCATACTCCCAGTCACAAGATCAGTCATCAGCTGGGAATGTGCCTATGGCTGAAGGTGGTATCCGTTATCAGCCATGGGGGGTGTGAGGTCAGGTGAGGGGGGACTCAATACATGTGATGCAACAGCCGGGTTCTCATATTCTCAGCTTACTCATGTGCAGCCTCAGCATTCATTGATGCCGGGACCCAACATGCAAGCACCCACATACACCCAGCCTATGCGAAGAGCAATCCCAGCTGGGACCCCACATGCAAGAGTCATCAGACACACAGCCTGTGTATATGCAAACTCAGCCGGGACCCCACATGCAAGTTTCCTCATGCACCCAGCCTGTACATGTGCAATCTCAACTGGGACCGCACATGCAAGCACCACCATACACTCAGCCTGTACATGCGCAATCTCAGCCGGGACCCCACATACAAGCACCATTATACACCCAGCCTGTGCAAACGCAATCTCAGTCGGGACCCCACATACAACCTGTGCATGCGCAACCCCAGCATCCATCAATGCTGGGTCCCCACAGCCAAGCAGCTTGGTACACTCAATCTGAGCCGCAGCAACCCTCGGCCCATGTCAGAGGGACCGTGGAGGCCATTTATCGCCGGCCATCTGAGAGGAGACCTGCAGAGGATGACAGCAGCATGGGGAATAGTCGAAGCTGAGGGGGGATAACAATGCGGAATATCAATGAGCTCTCAATAGAAGAACTCAATAAGCGGTATGGGCATCAACACCCTTTAGATCACCTCAAGCCATTTACTGGGAGAGGCCAGGTTACCACATTCCTGGAAAAGTTTGAGGTGATTGCTGCCTTACATGAGTGGACTCCCAATCATCGATATTTCTATATCACAACATGCGTCAAAGATGATGCATGGGATTGGCTATCACGTACCAGGCACTGGACTGGACTGGTGGGGTCTCAAAGACAAAATGATGGAAGAGTTCGGTCGACCGGAAGAGAACCTGCTATTAAGGAAGGATTTAAAGAAGCTTAAGCAGGAGGACGGGGAACCTACACCTAACTTCATCCGGAAATTCCTGAAGGTATTATTATGTGCTAATCAATGAAATCCTATGTGCCATAAGCTATCAAGGGAAGAGGGTGAAGTTACTGCACGTTGTGCCTGAACAACTCATCCCTGACATTCTGGGAATGTTACATGACAGTGCCGAAGCTGGACACTTAGGAAGGGACAAAACATTGGAAAGAGTAGCGAGCCGATTCCATTGGGAGGGGTGGAAGAACGATGTGATCGAATATGTCCGAACCTGCCATATTTGTCAGCTATGTAGGAAACCGCAGGAAAAATTACCTGGTTTACTTCACGAGATGCGAATTGGGAAACCAGGAGAGACCTGGGGAATAGACTACATTGGACCATTACCGAAGTCATTAGGAGGGGTTCAACATATAATATTAGCAGTGGACTACGCCACCAGATATTGCTGCGCCCGTGCTGTTTGCAAACAGAATGCAAAAACTACCAAGAACTTCGTCAACAATAACATCATCCATCTCATCGGAACACCTGTCAGAATACTAACAGATCGAGGGACTCCGTTCACAGCCCAAGAAACAGAAGAGCTGTTCAATGAACTTGGAGTTCAGCATTCTACAACCACAGCTTACTTCCCACAAGGGGATGGACTAGCAGAACACACCAACAAAACGGTGATGCAGATTGTGAAGAAAGCTTTGATGCCAGGGAGGAAACAAACCGATTGGTACTTCCATCTTTTACCATCAGTCTTCGCCTATAACACGTCCAAGCATGGCTCCTCACAATTCACTCCGTATCGATTGATGTTCTGAAGGGAAGCCAGGCTTCCCGTCGACAATGAAATGCCAAACATACCTCTAACATCAGATGTGGACCATAATACTGGGACGATGGGAGAATTGGAGGATGTACTTTTGGAAGCCAAAGGGAACCTCCATGAGGCCCATCTACGCCAGAAGCGTTATTATGACGGAAGGAAGAAGCCCATGGAATATTGCATAGGGCAAAAGATAATGGTCAGAGATCTGAAACCATTGCCTGACGAAGTCAAGAAATTCCGCTATGTGTATAGCTGTGTAGGCTACACGGTAGTAGGGAGAGTAAGCGATACGGTATATGAATTGGAGTATAGATGGATGGGGAAGAACCGTCAGAGACTATATCAACATTGTCCACATGCGTCCATACCATCAGCATATGGAGAATGTGCCCAATGTAGTTGGGGGAATGACATGTGAAATAATCCTCAGGGTTCTTCAGTAAATGAAAATGTCAAAAATAATGAACCACAAAGTCCTAAACAATCTACAAAGAACATCTGAGAGGTAGATTTAAAATTATTCACTTCATCAAAGGAAGCCCTGAATATTAATATTTGGTCCACGAACAACAACCAAAATTCATGTGAAGAAATTAATTTGCTTCGTTTAGAAGGAAACCTGCAAGAAGAAGTGAAGACAATATTCAAAATTTCAAAATCGCCGCCAAAAACTTCATCTCAGAACGATCTTCAATCTTTTGTAAAAGAACGATATGGATTCAGTCAAAGGAATCCCTCTGACGTCAAAAGAATTCTTGGAAAAAGTGACGACCGTGTGACGACCCAGTTTTGCTCCTTTGTGGAGCAACAACTAAATTCCCATTGTCGTCTGCTAGGCACCTCAAATCGGTTGCCAGGCAGACGACAAAATGGCCAGCAAGGGTCCCTGTCCTCCCCCAAGTGGAGCAGCCTGGGGGTGATATATATGGTGGCGGCCATTATATCTGGGCAGTGAAAAGTAAACCCTTGATTGTGCAGGTGTGGTGTTGATGCTCTCTTCTTTCATCAGATGGCCAATATGGCCACCATTCTTCACTTGGTTTCACTGTGTGTGGAGGTCTTTGACCTCTTCTCCTGGCTGAGGTAGCCAGGAGAAACATCTATTGTTTGGCTCTCTGCTGGTGCTTACCAGCAGATACTGCCTTCTTCAAGTGAGTGTTTTTATATTCATTATTAGGAATAAATCTATTATATTATTTTCACTTAACCATTGTGTTCGTGTTATCATTTATTATATCCGATAATAACTGGGGAAGTTACCGCGGGGAGGGTGGGGGTTTACCGGTGGGGTGTCACCGGTACTTCACCGTCCTGGTCCGGCATGTTATTCGTCTTGTTGGCCGGTGCTTCGCGTTGGTATCCACGGTAGGATTCAACGGGAGTCTACCGTGGATTCTCCGTTCGGTTCGGCGGACTTTCGACCGTCGATCGTCGGGAAAGATCTCCAGCCGGCGTCACCCGAGTACACGGATGGGTACAAGAGGAGGGCTGGTCAGCGTTTCGACCCGTCCCAATGGAGGTCAGGCGGCGGTAAGTTCAGCGGAATTTGCCGTGGACATTGTAACGGCCAGTCGGGTTGTTACACCATCTGACGTCATGGAAGTTCTTGTGAAAAGTAGCAATGAGGTGCGAGAAAAGAAGTTCCAACGTGGAGGGATACAAAAACAACTCCACGTGTTCAACACGCATGGAGTTGGATTGAGCATCGATGGAAAAACACCGGTGGCGCAGGAATACGCTTCATCTCTACATAAGGAATTAGTGCCGATCAAGACGCCATTCTACTTTCGGTACCCGAACTGTGGAGTGGTTTGTTTTGTCTTTGTGGAAACTCTTTGTCTTTGTTTAAAAACGAGCAAAATCTGGATTATCGTGAGTGAGTCTTCGAATTACAAAAAGAACTTTGTGGAAAACTTTAACATCAGTGGGAATATCATCCAACAAGTTTATTTTCTATCACGAAGTTTTCTGTTTCCAAAACAGGGTGTGACAAGTTTGCTTTTAACTGTGCAGCAGTACACGTCAAATTCACTTCCTGAATATGCGAATTCAACGAAGTTTATTCGGACTTGGGTATTAATTGGGAAGACATGGAACTTCCAAAGGGAAGGGGAACGGTCTTCTTGTGTACATCCTAAAAGTGTGGAGTTTGGTTCAAGGACAGCATTCAAGAGTTCGTCTTCACGGGTCAACCAGGAAGTAATTCACCGGAGAACTGGTAACAAAAGCTTGATATTGATTTTAGAAGCAACGACTCAAATTAACCAGAAAATGAGTAGTAGTCAACGATACTTTGGTCGGGATCGAGACCGATCCGGGAAAGATTGGCGACTTTCGGGCTCCGATGGTTGCCGATCCAACTCAGGTTGGGATCGATTATGATCTGGGAATCAAAAAGTTAGGGTGCAGGAGGTGCCTTCCTCAATGCAACCGATGCGATTAGAAGAATCCAAGCATGCCTACGAAGAGAGGGAAGATCGGATCGATGTTGCTACAATGGCCTTGGGGATGACAAGGGAATTCCGGGAATCGCTTCATCCCTGTAACGGATCAATCCCTGGCGGAGCAGCTCCCCCAGGATGGAAAATAGGCCGACAGGATGATCAACTTACGGATCTGGAGTTAGAAAGGGTGTTAAAGAAGCACTCACTGGCCGAACGAGTGCAGTATGTCCGCAATGTTTACGAGCTTAGGGAGGCTTGGTGAGAACAGGAAGAGGAGGGTTCTTCGGGGACCGAAGAACCTGCCCATTCAGTTGCTCCTGATGGAGGAATGAAGAAGACTGTACCGAAAGATGGCTGGAGCCAGAACATTAAAAAAAAATAATAAACATAACACCCGAAGAAGACCAAAAACTTTTCATGAACAATTTTAAATATCTAATCTTAGGAAAAAGAAATCAATCTCCAATTAAAAGTTAAAATCAATCTACGATTGCAGTAGGAGGAAGTAAAACTCTTTGTTATTAAATTTTCTTTCGTGTTTTATTAGAGAGAAAGAGATATACATAAAAATTTCCGTTTTATTTTAAAAAAAAAGTAATTTAAATTGATTAGTTATAACCATTTAATTACGCTTTTCTTTTTCCTAAGACATTTGTTCTGACAAATATTTCATGTGTTGCAATCTGCTCTTGTTTTTTTTTAGGAAAAAAAAATTTTGTGTTTAAAAAAAATCATTTTTACTCTTTCAAGAGAAGTTATGTTTTGCCTTTTTCTGTTTTTAAAAAAAAAGTTTTGTTTCAATTTGACTTGAAATGGGGTTACATTTCAAAGATATTCAAAGCGTTGAAATGTAACTGTGTTGTCTTACTTAAACAAAAATATGTTCTCATAAGAATTACTAATCGCTAGTCAGGGGAATTTGCTTTGGAAGTCATCTCATACGTTGCAATTTGCCTTTATTCATTTTTCTTGTTAAAAAAAATGTATGTGAAATTTTATTCGTTGAAATTACAAGTTTACTCTTAAAAAAGAGGGTGAATTTTAGCCAGGTGTGGGCCAAGGATGGTGGTAACCATTAGCCTAGGCCCTATCTGGCTGGAGTTCTTTTCAAAAGAGGGAAAAAAGTACCTGTAAAAAAATGTACATTAATTGTTTTTTGTTTGTGTCTCCCAGGGTCAGGAATCCGAAAATTTGCCTGATAATCCAATTCATTGTTCATTCCAAAAATAATCATCAACTTGTGATAGCTTTTTCTCTTCCTTTCTGTTTTTTTGGGGGTTATTTCCTTTTTAAGGAAAAACAATAACAAAATGCAATATATTCTACATGTAAATCGAAGCTCGAGGACGTGCTTCGCTTTAGTTGGGAGGAATGTGACGGGGTGATATTTTACTTACCTTTTCTCGCATTGGAATCGTCCAAACATCCATACGTATCTTGTACTCATTGAGATGGATAGCTGTATCCATCTCTGTTTCTTTTCTCTCTTCTGCGTCCGCGTGTGATCTATGACGTCACTTCTGCGGGATTGGAACATTCTAGAGCCTCGTGCTTGGAAATGTCCCCCGTAGAATGGGGGCGTGGTCAAGCACGAGGGTATAAAACGCATGATGTTCAAATCTCGCGGCTCTTTTCTTGCTTATATGATGCTCATTGCAGATGCTCTATAAGCCGTCTGCTTTCTGTCTGAGAGGACCGCTTATTTTATATCTATGTACCTTTCCTCCTGAGGAGACACAAACTATTATGTTTGTTTGCAGAATAAATATTTCATTTATTCTGCATTTAGTTTTCTCATTTTTCTATCTACACAAACAACGATCGGCCATTTTATTGGGTTGCCTTCCGTGCTCTCTTGTGGCAATAATCTCAGCCCCTGAATCGAAACCCAGTACTGTCACAGTTACATACAGCCTTTCTAGAGATCAACAGACTTGTCTGTAACACCCAGTAACTCATGATCCCGCCAAAACACTAGCCTGGGAAGGGTGCATGACTCATCTCTGTCCCTCCCTCTCTAATGACCTGGTTGCACCTCGTAGGTGTACACGGGACCAAGGTATAAAAAGACCATGCTCATCTTTGTTCTCCGTCCACTCTTTCACTCAACTTTTGTACTACGCAAAATCTCACATCCGTATCACATAATGGGCCCGTGGACGCACCTTTAATATCAAACATTCATTCTTGTAACATTGATGTTTCTATGCAAAAATGAATAGTGTTTACAATATGAAACTGTGTTGTCTACTGTATTGAAACCCTTCTCTAGACAAGCTGGAGACACCATAGGGAAAGAAAGCATACGGATCCCTACGGAGCAAAAGATCTTCCAATAAAGAAGATGAACAATGGCGACCAGAAGTGGATGGTAACTATCCTTCTGCTAGATTACACTCCTACACGAAAGGATGACTACAACCCATTACAATCCGACTACTTCTGTAACTCGAATCTTCCCCGTGTGGTCACCACACATTATAGAAAAGAAAGCATAAAGTTGCCTCTGAAAATAATATCTCTGAAATAGAAATGTTATATTTGTAATGTACTTCTTATAGCCTAACAAACCTCTAAAACAAAAGTACTAACATTGTGAATGCTATCTACTAAGAGGATGGATTCAACAAATGAGAAAATTGAAAGATCATATGGTTTGCCATTAAGAGCCTAGATACACGTCCATCTTCTTGTTTTGAGCAGACGACAATGAGACATGAGTGTTATTATAGTTACTAAAAGTGCAAGAAATTGACTCACAATCCCTCAATTAACACACATTAAAGCGCAAAATGCAATAAAAAGTATTGTTCTTCAGGTGTGCGATTCATAGTTTTTGAAAAGGTCCTATTTTTAAACAAGGTTCAAAATTAATCGTTTTTTTAACTCCATGTTAAGTCCCAAAGGACCAAAAAACCGTCACCCAAACATTTGAAGAACTCCCATTAAAAAGACTTAGAACAATCACATAAAATTAGCACGTGCATTAATCTATTGGCTTCACGATCGATGTTTTCTTTTTATAAGCTTAGCACAGGAAATTATTTTTCTATTAATTATTGTGACTTGAAACCTGGAGAAAAAACGTTAAAAAACCGTTTTTCAATAAAAAAAAACGATCGCAGTGCCTACATTTGGAGAAATTTTAAACTAAACGCTGTATCTAGGCTCTTAAGAATAGGGGACATTTCCCCTATGACTTTTTACATTTTGTTATTGTGGCATTGCTATGTACGTGACCATTTTTAGTTTTTCATTTCAGAACCCTCTGAAAAAAGTTCTCAAAGTCATCATTTCAGAAGGATTTGTTGAGATCTAGAAAGGCCTTTAGAGACTAGCCATTTGTAGAAACCTGTTACTTAACTACTCTGCTATCCATGAGGTATAGAAAAAAATCAAATATTTTCTAAAATATTCAAATTCAATCTTTTTTATTTTACAATATCAGAAATTAAAAATACATTATACAATATCAAAATGATTCCTACTTTCACAAATACACATGTAATAATATTGATTACTGTTCCATTACCTGAAAAAAGTAGGTTTATATCAGTCAAAACAAGAGATTCAAGGAATCCTAAAGACATTGTTGCATTGATGTTTGCAGTAAGTTTACTTCAAACTAATGCCTGCAGATAAGATTGTAATTCTAACATGTCAGTGCTATAGTGGCATAGTTTGGCACATCACAGGGCTGAGTGAAGTTTGAAATTGTTTGGGAAAATTACACATGGTGATTGTCCTAAACCACAGTCTATGGGTGACTGACCACTCTAGGAAAATTAGGGAGAATTTTGCTAGGACAGATTCATATTACTGGTCTTTTCCTAAAGTTATAAGACAATGGAACTCTCTTCCTGAGGAAGTGGTGAATGGGGATAATTTTATTTTGTGGGATTGACAATGGTCTATTAATTTTGTTTTTTATATATGTGCTTGACAATGCTTAATGCTGCATGTGGACTTTTATGTCCCTCTGCCATAGGTCTAGTTGGCTGCTAGCAGAGTACTTTTTGTAATTGTAATTGGACATAATGTTGCACTAGCCATGCAAATGCTTGCATGTCTACAGACCACTGTGTGTACGTGTTAAATGTTTACATAATTATAAAGGGCTTTGCATCACATAGACAATGCTGTTTGTTGAAAATTAGCGTACGATAACATCTTTCAACAAACATTCGTTTGCCTATGTGTACTTTACATACACATACATTTGCACACATGTACATAATGTGTGATAAACATTGCAAGTACATTACACAAAATTATTCAATAATATGTAGCACTATGTAACACCCTGTAAATCGTGATCCCGCCAAAACCATAGCCCAGGGGGTAAACAACTCTCAACCGTCCCTCCCTCCCCTCTGACTCACCTTTCTGACTCATACCCAAGCTGCGGATTGATACAAATAGGACCATGGTCACTTGGACCTGGTTACACCTTGCAGGTGTACACAGGTCCAAGGTATAAAAGGACCACGCTCCTCTTTGTAGTCAGTTCTTGTCCTTTGCCTGTATTACGTGATCTGTATCCGAATCATGGGCCTGAGGAGGCACCGTTAGTATTGTTATATTCATCCTTGTATTCTGTGTTTCTTACAAGTGATGAATAAAGAGTTATAACAAGAAACAGCGTTGTCTTTCTGTAATGTAACCAACTTCTCTTCAGAGGCCGGAGACTCCACAGGGCAAGAGTTATACGATTCCTAGCAGCTACAACATCTTCTTTTGTCGGGATACCGAAAGGAGATGTACATCAGCGTCGACCGGATGAGAGAGATGGCCGCCACTCTGCTGCATCGATTTCACCCCCATGCAGTGGAGTGACCACAATCTATCTCCATCCAACTCTCTCTGCAGCTCGAATCTTCTCCGTGCGGGCACCGCACTGTTTAGAGAAGAATCGAGATACAGAAGATATCATCTAAAGGTTGGTAAAATAAAATGGTCGATGCCAAAAGCTCACAGCTAGCCTCTGCTAGCCACATACAAGTGATCAGGACAGCCTAATCATAGGTCACCACGTAATCTACACTTTTAGACAATATAAGCCGTAAAATGTAGGTCACTTAGTGACCTACGTTTAGACAATAAGGCTGTACCGAGCCGATTTTGCCCATTTACTGCTAATCGGATCGGCAAACAAATATTAATCGATTTCCGCACTCAACAATTCGGTCTGCTCTCCGATAAAATGGCAGTGGTGGAGGGCCAATCAATTTATTACCAACTTTATCACTAACTCATTTTTAAAAGGAAATTGTTGTCTTACCATTGCTCTGTAAACTCAAAACCGATCACAACAAAAAAGTTAAAAAAAAAACGTATAAAAAGCTCCAACCACTGACCCTTGTGAGTTGCCAGAGTAGCAACAAAAATGAATAACAACCAACAAGAATGTGAGGACCCTGTCCTCAGGATTTAACAACACTGCCGTAACATACATTTGACGTCATTGCACCTGTTCTCTCCCTTCTCTTTCGCCTCCCCTTTTTAGAAACAAGAAAGGAATGTTTCGTTCATGCCATTGCTAGGCAACAAAGGAAGACGACTGCATGTGTGGTCAGAGGAGCCTGGGAAATGCAACCAGCCTCAATAATTCTGTCATCATTCTGTCTTCTTTCTATTTTCTTTTTAATAAATATTCCAAAGATGTATTGCACTTTTGACAGCAAAAGTCCAATTTTATTCACACTTTCGATACTTTTAATATTCTTTTAATGGTTATTGCATAGCTCGACATTTGCACATTAATCCTGTAAAATGGCCCAATGTTGAGCATAGCAATAAAATAATCTTGACATGTTTCCCGGGGTGTCCATAGACTTACATGGTGACCCCTGAGGTTATGCTCATTTACATATTGTTAAATGATTGGTCAACATATATCACATGATCAGGATTGCATGTGTATATATGTTTTCCATTATGTGTTTCCACCCGCTGGATATTATAAGTGTTAATTGTGAGAATAGAGGCTGATTCTAGTACGAGGCTATGACCAGGACCTGTTGAGTCAAGTGTCTACCTCTCCAAAAAGAAACGAGCTTATAACGGAACCGACCACATAACGATAGGCATGGGAACCAGGAAAAAGGACAACAAATATCAATTCGAACGACCAATATTGTACTCAGATCGATCACTTAAATGTACTTAAACTGTATCGTGGAAAACCTGCCGAACTATTAATAAATGGTAATAAACATCTGTGGGTTTATTTCTTCCTACATGCTGTTATATTGAAATGATCAGTCCAGGAGCGCTCCTGGCTCACTTAGTTTTTTGTGGATCGTTTGTTTTTGTTTTAGATTGGCATGGAACTAGGTCAATCCTCTGTACTGATGTACAGAGGATTGACCTAGTTCTCTTAGTTGACAATGCCAATATCCTGCCTTGGGTCACCTCTTGGGTCTTGGGTCTCTTTCTCTCCCAGTCCCACCCCTTAATACAAAAAGATCATGCTGATAAGCAGTAGCATTAAGTCAATAGGGTTGTATTTTTCTTGGAAAATTCTTTTTAATAGAATGAGTCATTTTTCTATATTTTGGTGACCACTGGTCAATCATTTTGATTGGTCAGTTTGGTTTTTGATTTCGATTATGCCCAATCAGAGAATACTGAGAAAATGTTCTCAGTATCCTCTTTTTGGGGATAAAAGTCCGTGTATTTTTGTGTAAATCAGAGATTCTGTCAACAGAGAATCTATGTCCAATTTGGCATAGATTCTAGTGAATATAATTGTAAATAAATGAATGGTATGCTTTAAAATTGCCAAGTCTTATTTTTTATACTTAATGGAGAGAACGAAAGTTCTAAAATCGCCATCATCTCGAATTGCCAATCCGGGTGAAAACCCGCATCAACACTTCTAGATGCAACTTCAAGGGACAGCACGATCAACTAGCTTTTAGCGGGCAAAAGCCCGAGGGGTAGCAGACAGCTAAAAGATCCATTTTACTGTAAACGTTCAACAAGGAAGAACTTGTGAGGAATAGGAAAAGGGATTAATTTGTTCCCTTCCTCCCGAACCAGGATAAAATAAGCGGCTTAGCCAACCACTTTTTGGTATATTTTATCCACCACAAGGTGGTTTGTTACAATATCAAGATTAATACTGGTAACGGAACGAAAAAGGTAATTTGCAGCGGCTGCGGTGTTTAAAGAGTCGACAGCCGGTTCTCCGTCCCCTAAAAGTGCTAGAGGACTACCCCCTAGTGTAGGGGTAGTCTTGGTGAGGGGCCTGCCTGGGATAAGAGTTAAAGAAATCGTCTGGAACATCGTCTGCTCTCCTCTAGCAGACGAGAATTGGGACAATGTTACAGGAAATCCCGAGGTCGAATCTTACAAGAATAACAAAACTTAATTAAGAAATGGAATAACATAAAAAATGAATTTCATAGACACTGTATAGCACATAAGTGTCAGAAACTGGCAAAACGAGAAACTGAACTAGATCAAAAAATTCTAACACGATTGAAAAACACTGGAATTGAACAAACGCAAATCTGAATTAAAACAGCATCTGAATAACAAAGAAACCGAACAAGGAATCTGAAGAACTACAAAACAGGAATTTCAAATCAGCCCCAGACGTTGACAGTATTTTGGATGACATGAACATGGGAAAAAACTATATTCATGACTAAACTGTAACTTTTATCAAACTGTATGGAGTACAGACTAGTGAGGGTAATTAGTAAACACTTTTGCCCAAACCATCCTTTCACTCTGGATCCCACACTGTCTATGAGCGAGAGGGGGTTCTGGTGCCTGGAGGTGTCATCAGAGGGTGAACAGTAGGAAGGACGTCACACATGGCCAAGGGTATAAAAGCTATACCTCGACCATGACCAGGGTCTCCGCCACGTGTTCTGTCATTTTGGCTTTGTGGCCAGGGCGGCCACTACCTGGATTTTGACTATATAAATGGTTACTGTTTAGCCGGCCAAAAGTTTTCCGGCCTTGCTGTAAATATTTGGTTCTAATCAGTGTTTAAAAAAAGCACTCTTACCTCTGCTCTCATTATTGAGGATTTTGTGTTTATGGGTTATATTATATGGGGTCGATTCTGGTCCTCAACGTTCTTCGTTCTAGTTCTTTTCGCATCTTGCCTGTGGCGACACCGTCTACTTTACTGGACTTCAGCTTTGCAAGGTCCTACTGTAAAGATTCACCACTTGGTTGGTTGCTCGTCCAGCCCGGTGCTGGTTGCGACAAAATTAAAAGTGTAACCCTTCATTTCATATCAATAAGCATGTGACCTAGTCAGGATTGAAAAGTTATTTCAAGAATCATATCCGAAAACAGTCCACAGTCGAATAAAGTTTCATGTTCAGAATTCAGTTCTAGCTTCGACTTAAAACCATTAAGAATAATGACCATAATACCCGCTTCATGCGAGATAATTTTATGTTGAGCATGATAACTTGAATCATAAAAATTGTGATAACTGGCTGTTAGTGTTTATATAAGAATGTGTACTCTACATCATAAAGCTTGCATCCCCTTTTCTTTATGAATTTAAAGCAATAGAAGACTCATCAAATTGTGAAGTGGTGGAATGGACTGAATTAAATAGAAAACTTGAGTTCCTGAAACTCAGTTCTGAAATACAGTATAATAATTGACATCCCTCTATGGCATCTTGTTCAAACATATAGAGAAATGCACATTTATTACAGCTGTAATTTTCATTAAAACCTCTTCTCTGAACAGGGTGTTAACCAATAACACACTTAAGAAACTTTAAAAGCGCCATGGACGTCACTGGTGCGATATATATACGCTATAAGGCCGATATTGGGGCGCTCACATCGTTAACGCTATTAACGTTTGCGAAAAAGTTTTTAAAAATATAATTAGTCTTAATTAAAATATAAACTATGTCATGAATAAGAAAACAATTGTATTCCGATGAAACGAACACAACAGGAGTAAAAGCTTGACCCAGTGGCCCCTACAACTGCACTTCTCTGGCAGATCTATTTTTTCTGTTGGGTCGAGTGGGGGGAAAAAAAAGATAACGATCCAACTGACAAAAGTTTGCTAGTCGTGTACATGGTTAAATCTCTTTCGCCTCTTGTGATAGTTTTATCGAAAATTCAACAAGTTATGCAAGTAGGAGTCGTTCGAAATATTTTTAAAACATTTTTTCCCGCAAACGATGATAATCTTAAAGTTAGCGCCCCTATATCACCACATTGACGTCCGCGGCACACCATATAAACCCTATACGAGAAGGCTATATTAAGTTAGGCTCTTAATAAAAGACCTCCATTGAAGAAAATGACAAAAAGGGCTAGCACTGACTGGTAGATACTGTACAATTCCAAAAATATTCAATACACTTAAACTTGGTTCTTCAGAAACCACAGTGCAAAGTTCGACGTCTAAATAAAATGGCAACATATAATCTCATTAAGCTCAAAACATGTAAAATACATGCATACCCATCACTGCATATGTTTGCCAGTTAACTACAGAATGCTGACCCCCTAAACCCCACTTACACAATACCCCAACTGCTTAAACAATACACAGAAAGACACTGTATCCCTTTGCAAACTTTATTCCATTAGCCCAAACAGATTTGTTAACGAGATTTTGCAGCTAGACGCTTATCCCTCTCTTCAGCAATGGACAGTTTGATACCTTTACCCTTTGGCAAAGAAATGTATGGCTTTGTGCCTTTACCAATGATGAAAACATTTTTCAGCCTAAGAAAAATAATAAGTTATGCAAACGATAAGGAAACAAAGAATGATAAATTTTACCGTGTCGCAAAAGAATGACCCTGAGCGTCGTTCACATGCACAATATCAAAAGATCCTGGATGACGTTCTCGACTAACTACCGTACCAATACGACCCAAATTGCGCCCTCCAGTAATCATGCACAGATGTCCTAAAATTAGACTACATTAGCACTTAGTTGAAATATCGTTTTAAAGAAAAAAAAAATGTTTCAACCGGCGTCAAACTTGAGGAAATCAATGATTTTTCCAGTACTCAAATCAAACTGAACCGAATCGTTGGCCTTAATGAGTGGATCTGGATAGCGAATAGTTCGTCCATCGTGGGTCACGATAAAAGGAACCCCTCTGTTACCAACCTGCAATTTCCTCACTTTGCATAATTTATACTGAAAAAACAAAATACCTCATGTTAAAACAAAGTCTATCCAACTTGAGAATCTACTCTGAACCTTTGCTTCTTCAGCTGTAATTCTGTGTACAATGAAGCGTCCCTTAACGTCATACAACAGACGGAAAAACTCGTTCGTCTTTTCAATTGAGACGACATCTGTAACATATACGTTATACTCGACTAATTCGAACTGGCACAAGGTGGTTTTAAAACTACAAACGCTTATCTAACTCTTCAGTATTCCAACATTCAGGTGAAAATGAAGAGGCACTTGAACGTGTTTTCAAAACTAGATGGGCAGGTCTATCACATAAGAGTATCTTCATGTTGATAAAATTTCAAAATAAGCTTTTAAGTGAGTTTTTAAAAAGGCGCACTTTTAAGCAGCCGACAACTAAGTTTAGAATATTTAACTTTTTGTCTATAAAAAGTTTACTTTGAAAGATATCCCCATGAAAATACCCTTAACTTCACCTTTTAAGTAATTGACCTGCCCTTCTAGTTTCTGAAATACGTTCCTGTTTCTCATAACTCCTCCAAAACAGAATAATCACGAATACGAAAATCAGCTGTTCAAAAACAATTTTAAAAGCAAAAACTGCACCCATGAATCCGGCGGGGTAGTTTACGTCTGTACGCACTTTCCCATCTATTTTGATTAGACGTTGCATAACGATCTTCTTCACTTCCGAACCATTCAGGGCGTATTTCAAACGATTACGAAGAAAAATGATCAACGGTAGCGATTCCCGGAGTTTGTGAGGCCCGGCGTTCGGTCGAGGGGCCTAATAAACGATAAATCTTTAAAATAATATCAAACTAATCATCACTTCATTCACGTTCCACGTACGAAAACACCACTCAGTTTGTCCAACATCCATGATTTTGGCGCGTTAAGACGCTTCAGATGCTTCCTCGGACCTCGAGCCTGGAATTTAATAAAATAAAAAACACGTTTTCATAAAGGGAAAATAACTAATAAGTAGAATAAACAATAAACATAATATAAAAAACATATAACATTTTAAATTTGTCATACACCTTACGATTAAATAGATTTAAAATGAAACGACAACAAAACTCACCATGATAATTCAGATCTTCTAGAGAAACCGAAATAGGATAAACTGAAAACACAATAGCTATAGATATGGTCCTATGGAATACAACCAACAATAAAAAAAACCTATAAGGAAACGGAAGTAAGGATGCCCGATTCCGATAAGATTAATCGGAAAATCGATTTTGTCGTTCTAATTAATCGATTAATTACATCGATTCAACACCTCTCGATTAATTGAGTGAATCGATTCAAATCATGCCGATTCAATTTTCTTTCTTTCTTATACATGGGTTATTGTATTTTTAGCAAAACCATGAGTCATGACATCATTTTAGAGAAAAAAAAATTAGTTTTATTTTATGGAAGCCCGTTTGGGACATTTCGCACAATAATTTCTGTTCAATAACGTGCGTACGCACTCAATAATATTGTGCACACACACGCAATAATACACAAGCAGTTAGAAATCGGTCAGAAATTCAGTTGGCTCCGCCCTTGTTATGACGACCAGCAACTTCTACCCAAGTAGCAACATGACGTCATTTAAATGTCTAATTTTGCTCAGAATGGCAGAAATGACGTCAAGTCTGACATATTGACGTCAATATTACAAGACGTTATTATGACGTTACTGGTATGACGTCCATAATACGTCTATATCTTGTCTTTGTATATACGTCATACAAAGACAAGATATAGACGTGAATAATACGTTTATATCTTTTCTTTGTATGATGTATATGACATATGAAGAGAAAAACTTTCAAACGACTCCACTGTAAAATCTTAGACTATTACCACAGAATAAGGATATAAACAGAAGGGAAACTCTCCTGCGGCGCCTTTGAAGTTGCTGTGACAGAATTTCATGACCTTGGACTGAAAGCTTCTCTTATTTTAACCTGTTACTTGATGGCCGCCATTTTGAAATGTATTACTATGTTTGGTTGTTTTGTGTTATTCATTTGATTAAATGGAAACATGAGGAGTAAACAAATGCTTTTTAAATGTGAAAAATTTGAAGAAAAAAAATATTTTGAAGAAAATGAATATCGGTTTAAATAATCAAATTCAAATTGTTTTAATCTTAATTATTAAAAGTATATGTAATTAAAATAAAATGATAAATGTAATTTTTTTATTCAGATTATTTTTTTAATAAATGTTAGTTTTAAATTTCAGTTTTATTTTTTTTTAATAAATTTCAGTTTTTAATTTTGTTTTTAAATTTCAGTTTTTAATTTCGTTTTTAAATTTTAGTTTTTAATTTTATTTTTAAATTTCAGTTTTTAATTTTGTTTTTAAATTTTAGTTTTTACTTTTAGTTTTTAATTTTATTTTTAAATTTCAGTTTTTAATTTCGTTTTTAATTTTATTTTTAAATTTTAGTTTTTAATTATGTTTTTAAATTTCAGTTTTTAATTAAATTTTTAAATTTTACTTTTAAATTTCAGTTTTTAATTTTATTTTTAAATTTTATTTTTAATTTTCAGTTTTTAATTTTGTTTTTAAATTTCAGTTTTTAATTTTATTTTTAAATTTTATTTTTAAATTTCAGTTTTTAGTTTTGTTTTTAAATTTTAGTTTTGAAATATATTTTTAAATTTCAGTTTTTAATTTTGTTTTT
Organism: Brachycybe producta; assembly: GCA_036925085.1. Lineage (NCBI taxonomy): Eukaryota > Metazoa > Arthropoda > Diplopoda > Playtdesmida > Andrognathidae > Brachycybe > Brachycybe producta. The sequence continues at coordinate 4,394,363 of JAUPFP010000017.1, read as the reverse complement.
AAATTTTAGTTTTTAAATTTTAGTTTTGAATTCTATTTTTAAATTTCAGTTTTTAATTTTATTTTTAAATTTTATTTTTAAATTTCAGTTTTTAATTTTATTTTTAAATTTTATTTTTAATTTTCAGTTTTTAATTTTGTTTTTAAATTTCAGTTTTTAATTTTATTTTTAAATTTTATTTTTAAATTTTATTTTTAAATTTTATTTTTAAATTTGTTTTAAGTTTTGTTTTTATTATTCAGTTTTTAATTTTATTTTTAATTTTTATTTTTAAATTTCAGTCTTTAATTTCGTTTTTAAATTTCAGTTTTTAATTTCAGTTTTTAATTTTATTTTTAAATTTTATTTTTAAATTTTATTTTTAAATTTCAGTTTTTAGTTTTGTTTTTAAATTTTAGTTTTGAAATATATTTTTAAATTTCAGTTTTTAATTTTATTTTTAATTTTTAGTTTTTAATTTCGTTTTTAAATTTCAGTTTTTAATTTTATTTTAAATTTTATTTTTAAATTTCAGTTTTTAATTTTATTTTTAAATTTTATTTTGAAATTTCAGTTTTTAATTTTATTTTGAAATTTCAGTTTTTAATTTTATTTTTAAATTTCAGTTTTATTATTATGTAAAATAAATACATTTAAAATATGAAATTTTATAAACACATTTTTAATTTAAAATTTTTCAACTTTTAAATTTTTACAATTTGCCAACTTTTGAATCGTTTTTAGTTTTATTTTTATTATTCAGTTTTTAATTTTATTTTTAAATTTTATTTTTAAATTTTATTTTTAAATTTTATTTTTAAATTTTATTTTTAAATTTTATTTTTAAATTTGTTTTTAATTTTGTTTTCATATTTCAGTTTTTAATTTTATTTTTAATTTTTATTTTTAAATTTCAGTTTATAATTTCGTTTTTAAATTTCAGTTTTTAATTTTATTATTAAATTTTATTTTTAAATTTTATTTTTAAATTTTATTTTTAACTTTTATTTTTAAATTTTATTTTTAAATTTCAGTTTTTAGTTTTGTTTTTAAATTTTAGTTTTGAAATATATTTTTAAATTTCAGTTTTTAATTTTACTTTTTAAATTTTATTTTTAAATTTCAGTTTTTAATTTTATTTTAAATTTTATTTTTAAATTTCAGTTTTTAATTTTATTTTTAAATTTTATTTTGAAATTTCAGTTTTTAATTTTATTTTGAAATTTCAGTTTTTAATTTTATTTTTAAATTTCAGTTTTATTATTATGTAAAATAAATACATTTAAAATATGAAATTTTATAAACACATTTTTAATTTAAAATTTTTCAACTTTTAAATTTTTACAATTTGCCAACTTTTGAATCGTTTTTAGTTTTATTTTTATTATTCAGTTTTTAATTTTATTTTTAATTTTTATTTTTAAATTTCAGTCTTTAATTTCGTTTTTAAATTTCAGTTTTTAATTTTATTTTTAAATTTTATTTTTAAATTTTATTTTTAAATTTCAGTTTTTACTTTTGTTTTTAAATTTTAGTTTTGAAATATATTTTTAAATTTCAGTTTTTAATTTTATTTTTAATTTTTAGTTTTTAATTTCGTTTTTAAATTTCAGTTTTTGATTTTATTTTTAAATTTTATTTTTAAAATTTATTTTTAAATTTTATTTTTAAATTTTATTTTCAAATTTTATTTTTAAATTTTATTTTTAAATTTTATTTTTAAATTTTATTTTTAAATTTGTTTTTAGTTTTGTTTTTATATTTCAGTTTTTAGTTTTATTTTTAATTTTTATTTTTAAATTTCAGTTTTTAATTTCGTTTTTAAATTTAAGTTTTTTATTTCAGTTTTTAATTTTATTTTTAAATTTTATTTTTAAATTTTATTTTTAAATTTTATTTTTAAATTTGTTTTTAATTTTGTTTTCATATTTCAGTTTTTAATTTTATTTTTAATTTTTATTTTTAAATTTCAGTTTATAATTTCGTTTTTAAATTTCAGTTTTTAATTTTATTATTAAATTTTATTTTTAAATTTTATTTTTAACTTTTATTTTTAAATTTTATTTTTAAATTTCAGTTTTTAGTTTTGTTTTTAAACTTTAGTTTTGAAATATATTTTTAAATTTCAGTTTTTAATTTTATTTTTAAATTTTATTTTTAAATTTCAGTTTTTAATTTTATTTTTAAATTTTATTTTTAAATTTCAGTTTTTAATTTTATTTTTAAATTTTAATTTGAAATTTCAGTTTTTAATTTTATTTTGAAATTTCAGTTTTTAATTTTATTTTTAAATTTCAGTTTTATTATTATGTAAAATAAATACATTTAAAATATGAAATTTTATAAACACATTTTTAATTTAAAATTTTTCCACTTTTAAATTTTTACAATTTGCCAACTTGTGAATCGTTTTTAGTTTTGTTTTTATTATTCAGTTTTTAATTTTATTTTTAATTTTTATTTTTAAATTTCAGTTTTTAATTTCGTTTTTAATTTTCAGTTTTTAATTTCAGTTTTTAATTTTATTTTTAAATTTTATTTTTAAATTTTATTTTTAAATTTTATTTTTAAATTTTATTTTTAAATTTCAGTTTTTAGTTTTGTTTTTAAATTTTAGTTTTGAAATATATTTTTAAATTTCAGTTTTTAATTTTATTTTTAATTTTCAGTTTTTAATTTCGTTTTTAAATTTCAGTTTTTAATTTTATTTTTAAATTTTATTTTTAAATTTTATTTTTAAATTTTATTTTTAAATTTTATTTTTAAATTTTATTTTTAAGTTTGTTTTTCGTTTTGTTTTTATATTTCAGTTTTTAGTTTTATTTTTTATTTTTATTTTTAAATTTCAGTTTTTAATTTCATTTTTAAATTTCAGTTTTTAATTTCAGTTTTTAATTTTATTTTTAAATTTTATTTTTAAATTTTATTTTTAAATTTCAGTTTTTAGTTTTGTTTTTAAATTTTAGTTTTGAAATATATTTTCAAATTTCAGTTTTTAATTTTATTTTTAAATTTTATTTTTAAATTTCAGTTTTTAATTTTATTTTTAAATTTTATTTTTAAATTTCAGTTTTTAATTTTATTTTGAAATTTTATTTTGAAATTTTATTTTGAAATTTCAGTTTTTAATTTTATTTATAAATTTCAGTTTTATTATTATGTAAAATAAATACATTTAAAATATAAAATTTTATAAACACATTTTGAATTTAAAATTTTTCAACTTTTATATTTTTACAATTTGCCAACTTTTGAATCATTTTTAGTTTTGTTTTTATTATTCAGTTTTTAATTTTATTTTTAATTTTTATTTTTAAATTTCAGTTTTTAATTTCGTTTCTAAATTTCAGTTTTTAATTTCAGTTTTTAATTTTATTTTTAAATTTTATTTTTAAATTTTATTTTAAAATTTTATTTTTAAATTTTATTTTTAAATTTTATTTTTAAATTTTATTTTTAAATTTTAGTTTTTAGTTTTGTTTTTAAATTTTAGTTTTGAAATATATTTTTAAATTTCAGTTTTTAATTTTATTTTTAAATTTTATTTTTAAATTTTTTTTTAAATTTTATTTTTAAATTTTATTTTTAAATTTTATTTTTAAATTTTATTTTTAAATTTTATTTTTAAATTTTATTTTTAAATTTTATTTTTAAATTTTATTTTTAAATTTTATTTTTAAATTTGTTTTTAGTTTTGTTTTTATATTTCAGTTTTTAGTTTTATTTTTAATTTTTATTTTTAAATTTCAGTTTTTAATTTCGTTTTTAAATTTCAGTTTTTAATTTCAGTTTTTAATTTTATTTTTAAATTTTATTTTTTAAATTTTAGTTTTAAATTTTATTTTTAAATTTTATTTTTAAATTTGTTTTTAGTTTTGTTTTTATATTTCAGTTTTTAATTTTATTTTTAATTTTTATTTTTAAATTTCAGTTTATAATTTCGTTTTTAAATTTCAGTTTTTAATTTTATTTTTAAATTTTTTTTTTAAATTTTTTTTTTAATTTCAGTTTTTTGTTTTGTTTTTAAATTTTAGTTTTTAAATATATTTTTAAATTTCAGTTTTTAATTTTATTTTTAAATTTTATTTTTAAATTTCAGTTTTTAATTTTATTTTTAAATTTTATTTTTAAATTTCAGTTTTTAATTTTATTTTTAAATTTTATTTTTAAATTTCAGTTTTTAGTTTTATTTTTAAATTTTATTTTTAAATTTCAGTTTTTAATTTTATTTTTAAATTTCAGTTTTATTATTATGTAAAATAAATACATTTAAAATATGAAATTTTATAAACACATTTTTAATTTAAAATTTTTCAACTTTTATATTTTTACAATTTGCCAACTTTTGAATCGTTGCTATTGCCACAGATGCACACATATCAAAATGTAATACATTTCAAAATGGCGGCAGCTGCTTCACGACATAATAGCTACTAAAATTCTGGGGTGGCGCCGCACATGCGCAGAAAAATTCTGTCACAAGTTAATGGCTCAGTTACCCTTCTGTATATATCCTTATTCTGTGCTATTACTCAACTCGACTGGCAACTCCCGAAATTTTGTCTTGGATAGTTTTGAATCGTCGTGACGTCGTTTTTGAAGTGGCGCGTCTAGCGGGACTATGGTATATGAACATGAATATCAAAAGTCAAACTTTGGACGAGTTCATTTCGTAGTTATATAGGGTGGATTTTTTATATATATTATTATAAAAAGTATGGCCGATGATGTGTTCTTTCAAAAAGTGTCTGTAAAGTGTTACCTGTTTTGGTTGTGGTCTATTATCAGGAAACGCGAGTCACAAACACCATAACAACAACGTTTTACAACCGTTTTTTGCTTAGGAGACGAAACGACAACTGGGCCGACATTAAAAGAAAATCATGTACGAGATTCACTAAGATTTACACAAATTCACAGCAGAATATCACATATGGAAATTCATTTTACTTTTTTATCCGCATTTTACTGGATTCCTAGAATAGAATTAAAATTGGAAAATCCAGTAAAACATGAAAAAACTAAAATAACTTGCCATACAGTACATGATTCACCCCCAATGTCTTCAACTTTGGGGAAAAAAAACAATCTAGCTAACGATTTTTTTTTTAAATAATGCCACCAGGCGGAGCTGGCGTCACTTTTGCCTTATTTATTTTGCCTATGAACATGTATTTAACGCTTTAACATGTAGAAGATAGGGAGTTGCCTGTCCAGTAGAGTAATAGTCTAAGGTAAAATTTAGGCTTGGTGACTTAACACAGTTTACCTCTGAGGCTCTGAAATAGATTAGAATTACTATTTATAAGTATGTATCTAATGATTTTTCCACCAGTCAATTGGAGATACCCCAGGTAGCATAAATCATTGGGCCAACATCGGCATTGTTGGCATTTGGTCGGCATCGGCAATCAACGTTGGCCCAATGTCGAACCAACTGTGGTTGGCCAACAGTGTGATTGCCAATGTTGGCCCACTGCTGTTTTTCCAACGTTGGGTCAACGATGTATTCCCAACATTGGCCCCACGTCGGAAAGCATACCATTGGCCCCATGTCGGAAAGCATACCATTGGCCAACCACAGTTGTTTCAACATTGGGCCAATGCTGATTTTCCAACGTTGGGCCAATGATGTATTCCCAACGTTGGCACGGTGTTGGAAAGCATACTGTTGGCCAACCTCCTTAGAAATAAAAATGAATTAATTAAAAATAGAAATGAATTAATTAAAAATAGAAATGAATTTATTAGAAATAAAAATAAATTAATCTCCCCCTCTACACTTTCCAACCTTTTCCCCTTTCCAATTTAATATCATGGGATTCTTGGATGGGAATGGTGCAACATATAGTTGACCTTTTATTTTATTTTTAATTCGTTAATTTTATTTTTAATTAGTTATTGATATGCTAATATTATGTTAATAATAATATATCAATAACTAATTGATAATTTTCTAAAATGGAACGGAATTTCTATTTCTAACAAAAAAACCACACAGCACAAAATATCCACAGGACGTCCTGTTATGTCCACAATATGTCCAAGATGTCAAGGCATGATTTGGACATCCTTAAGACATCCCACTGATGTCATCAAAAAAATCAAATTTTTAATTTTTTTACTTAATTTTATCATTATTAATGAATTTTAAGGTTATAATAAAATATGTAACTATTTATATCATAGTGATTTAAATATTACACTAATTTTATGTATGTACCACAGCATGTCCACAGGACATCCTGTGAATATCAAAAGTGTACATTGTTATGATATCTAAAGGACATCTTCTGGATAGCAAATATTCATTTTAGAAAGTATCCACAAGATGTCTTATGGATATGTATAGCAACTGCTTATACAAGTATAGTGTATATACATGTATTTCACTTGACCATAGCCTAAAGTAATATATTATTGTAAAAAGTTTTCATTAAGTGGGTGGCAAAAGTACCACCTGTACTATCCTATAATCCTGTTTTGGAAAAGCAATGAGGGTTTGGGTAAGGCTTTTGGAATGTTGGATCATAAAAGGGTGTATGTTTGGTAAAAGAGCACAGAAGTGACTTTAAAGTTTGCAAAACTTTTAAAACTTTTAAAAAAGAAGCATTTTAAATGGTTTTACATATTGCTGGTTCATGGAAAAGTCTCTTAATTTCATGTGTAAGTTGACATTCATTATTCATTTGTATTTCAGTTTCTTTATTAAGTCTTTTGCTTCCCATATTGTGCTATGATTACTAAATTCCTTGCATTTATAAACACATTGGCCAAGCACATTCAGGTACCTCAATGTGCTGTGAAAATCTTAAAAATCGAACTTAGGAAAACTAAAATTCGATTTTTTAAAATTGAATTTCTCAGAAGAAATACACAATACTTTATATGAGAATATTATTTATGCTAAAAGTCTAAAAGTTCAAGGGAACATTCTCAGTACTTTGTGCTAGCTAGTTTTTCTCTCTTTTGTTGTTATTTTAATCTGTGAACACCAACCAAACTCGGGTTAATCTGTCTTTCAGGAGTAAAATTAAGAAAAGCTTGAAATTATTTTACAAACCAGAAGGGGTATTTTAAACACTTAACAGCAATTTTAAGGTAATGATTTTTACAACTGGCTTATATGATTGTATATTAACTTTAACCAGACAGTATTTTCATGTTGATATTATTTTAGATTTGATATTAATTTAGAAAATAGAACTTTAGACTAAGCTTGGTCTGTTAGCAATTATTTAAGATCATAACGTTATGATATCAAATAATTGCTAACAAACTAAGCTTAGTCTAAAGTTATATTTTCTAAGATAGTATCAATTTCTTTTTAGTGTTAATCCTGAAATGCAGAATAAGGAGTTTGGAATTTTTTTGTTCATAAATTAATCATGACATTAAACCTTTTGCAAGTTAGAGTAAATTAACTGCCACTTAAGATTTGAATGTGAAACAAGGAAAAATAAGGACTGAATGAATGAACACAAGTGATAATGAATGTTAATACATATGCTCGTAGAATTGTTTCTCGCCTAGTAGGAAGTTGTAACTACTTATCTATCCTTTTACTCGTATATGAAAATAAATTAATAATAAGTTGAACAATTTTACTGTAGTGCAAAATTCATTTATCAAATGTTTTGTCATTAACGATTTACACTCACATATGCACCTTCATGTTAGATATTTATATATAAGCATGGATATCCTCAGGATGTATTGCCTGGACGTTTAATACATCCTTTGGATGTCCTTTGCATATCATTGTGCTGTGTGGGTAATGAAAGGACTACCACCGGTTTTTATTTTATAAACATAGAGAAAAATGCCGAGAACTGTTTTGTTTTTATTGTATAATATTAATGTTTAAATAAATATGAATATTTTTTTTAAAAAATCATTTGATTTAAATCATGATTTAAATTATGATTTAAATTATGATTTAAATTATGATTTAAATTATGATTTAAATCAATGTGATTTAAAAAACTACCACCTTGATCACAATAGACAAATCACGTTAAAACAAAGTAATTTGTTGACGTGTTGCAGACATGTAATATTGATTTTATTATAACGTTACTTGTCCACAGGTAAAAGATGTGCCACATTGACGTGTATAAAACGTCATTCAAGTGACGTAATAACATCCATTGAATGCCGTTTAATAGACCACAATATTGTCATCTATAAAACGTCATTCAAGTGATGTTATTTTAATGTAATTTTAGGATGTGGTAAAGACGTGCAATATTGTCGTTTATTAAACAACATTCAATTGACGTTATAGATGTCTGTAATTGACATGATTAAGTCGTAAAGCCTGACCAAATTCTGACGTATTAATGACATCATTTTGCTACTTGGGTAGTTGGCTGGTTATGTAGTCTGAGTGTCTGACGTTGAAAAGGGCGGAGCACGTGACGTCAGACTACATAACCTTCTAACTGCCTGTATTTTGACTGCTTTCATAAAAGAGGGCATATAAAAATAAATATGATATATAAAAACAATATTTAAATGAATTTTAGATAACGCTTTTTATAATGTCGTTTATGCAAGAATACTAGATAGTAGGAAAAAACACTTCGCCCCTTACAAACTGGAGTAGTATGTACGTGTACTCGTTTTTTTGTCCCCCAATGACGTCGTTTTTCGCGCCATTTTTCAGCAGGTATCGGCAGTCGGTCCTCGAGGGGAGGGATCCCAAGTGCCTCTCGGAAATCCCATCCTTGCTTGGCAAAGTTTTGCACCAGGTTTGTCATCTTCACTCCATAGTGGCAGGTGGCAGAAGATCAGATGCAGTGGTCTGTACTGGGGCCAGTGTGGGAGCCGGCACAGGTGTTGGTGGTGGTGGTGTAAGTGGCATAGTTGGGCTTTGGGTGGCATGCTAAGTAGAACCCCTCTGATTGTGGTGCGTGTAACTTTGGGTCCTTGACTATTGGTGGTGGCAGACATCCTAAGGTTGGTGGTGGTATTCTCTGTGGTCCTGATGTTGTTGAGTGGAGCATCTTGGAGGGGAGTGACGTCGTCTTGGAGAGTGGTCCTTATTGGATGATTGACGACACAGGAAGGGCCACTCTTTTGATGGTGGCTCCCTTCTAGGTTGAGTAGGTGGTCTTTGAATGGCCCCTGATGTGGCTTAGGTGGAGTTGGTTCGATGGTAGGTGGTGTCGTTGAAGGAGGTGGCAATGGAGGCAAGGTGGCAGTTCTCCCAAATGCGGTTGCCACAGCTGGAAGTTCTTCCTCCAGGAAAGCTTTTATTTTGTCTATCTCCTCCTGGGGAGCATGGCCGTATATGGCAGGCCTAACTCAACCAGCCAGAAACAAGCCAGTTGTAGGTAGCGGAGGTATTTTTTGCCCCTGGTAAGGGTTTACTCCTGCATGCGGGCACATTGCTCCTCTTCAAGGCATTGCTATTCTTTCTTGATGATGGTTAGTGGTGCGGACACAGATGTCTTATGCCCCCAGGGACAAGCTCCTCCTGGAATCATCTGGCCAGGGGCAAAACTCTTCCAAAAAGTCCTTGGGTGGTCCCAGAAGGTGGTCCCAGTCAAGATGTTGATTTTATCCCCCCTCTTATCACAGTGGCGTGACGTAGCAGCAGTGAGGCCCCCTCACTTCCGATTTCCTCTGGTGACCCACATTGGGTTTCTGTCAGAAGGATAACTTCAGGCATTTCTCTCCCGCAAGTAGAAGGTCTCCAGAATGGAGTTGCTCCTGCATTTGGAGCTGGGTCCAGGTGATTGTTGTCATGAGGCAGGCTCACTAGCGGTCCCTGCATAAGCCTCAAGAGTCATTTTGGGGATTTCAGTTGGTGGTGGGGCAGTTACCACCGGATCACCACCCACCTCCATAGGTTCGTCAGTTGTTGGTGTCTGGGGGCATGTTTTCCATCCCTCCTTGTCACTCAATGAATCTTTTGGTGTACCATGTCGGCCTCACCACATGCCCCTATTGTAAGGCATGGCGACTACCAGTAGGAAGGATGAAAAAGTTTTGTTAGAGGAGAAAAACTGCCACCTCTTTCAAGACTTATGATTTAGTGGTTTTTAGACGGCGAGATCTAATTTTCCTGGTGTTCTTTGTCCGGAATTCTTGGTGTAGTTTTCCAAGGAAAATCTGTTGTTTTTCCCCAAGATAATGAATTTCTTTTTTGTGGTCGCATCAAACTTTTAAAAACAAACTGGAGATCTGTTACCGATCCAATTTGTTGAAAAAGAGCGTTTATGTCATAAATCCTGGAAGATGACTATTTGGTCGGCCCCCTTGGTGGGGCTGCTATGATGCTCATATCATGATTGGGTCTCTTGGTGACATCAGTGGTGCACGGATTGTCCCAATTAATTTCTTACATTTGATTGACATAGGGCTTTGTTTTGACTTCTTTTATGGTCCCTGCCTAGTGATTTAATTTCTACAGGGAATGACTAACGCCATTTCTCACATTATGGTGTGAAGAGTTAGTTGTTTGTTTTTCCCACTGAAGGGTTGAACTTGAAACATTAATTGGTAACTATGGTGAAGGGTTTGTTAAAGATTTACAGCCGGAATTTAATCACGCCATACACTACTGCCAGGCATTCTTTATTTGTGGTGGAGTAGTTGAGTTCTGCATCCCGGAGCTCCCTCGAAACACAGCCTAAGTTCTGTCGGCCCTTGTTTCGATTTTTCTGGTAGAGTATGGCAGCAATTCCATAACCAGATGCGTCCGTATGCATCACGATCTCAGCTTCTGGATCGTAAACTGCCAACACTGGTGCCGTAGTAAGTATCTTTAACAGTTCAATGCACCTTCTCTATCCACTGTCTTTTCGAATGGCAGTTCCTTTTTTGTCAGATCAGTCATAGGTTTTACAATGTGAGTGAAGTGGATGATGAATCATCCTTAGAAGCCGGCCATTCCAAAAAATCACCAGACCTCCTTCAAGTCAACGGGTGCCGCTAACTCGAAAATTGCACTACTTTCTGTGGGTTGGGACAAACTTCATCTTTAGAAATGATGTGTCCGAGATAGAGCACCTCCTCATATTCAAAAAAACATTTCTCAGGATGGAGTTTCAGTCTAGCTCCTTGAAGTAGCTCCAGTATCATCCTTAGTCGGTCAATGAACTCCTCGAAGGTCAATCTAAAGACAATGATGTCATCCAGTTATACCAGCCCACCAAGAGGATATCCAATACTCGTTGCATTGTTGCTGGTGCATTACTCAGTCCGAAGGGAATTCAATTAGCCATCCTTTTTCTTCACTAGGACAACCGGTGAAGCATAAGGACACTTTGAAGGGTGTGCCACTTCGTTGTTCAGGATCTCTTGTACAGTTTGTTTGACGATTTTTCGCTGCTCAGGCCACATCTCCGGAGCGTGTTCCCACACCGGAGCGTGGTCTCCCATATTGATTCAATGCTCTGTGAAGTTAGTGCATCCTAACTCTGAGTTTTCGAGTGCAAAAACATCTCTGTGACACCACCCACACATGTGCCAGCAGCACATGTGTAAATGTGGCCGCTCACTTTGAACCCCTTTTGCTGGGTGGCACACGGTGGTGTCTAAAACTGACCAGTCTCAAAAGACATTAAATTCGTTGAGAATTCATTCGGAATTCTCGAGGATTTTGACAGTTTTAACGATGACAGAAACAGAGTTTCTAAAAATAGAAACTTCAAAAGAAAAATTGGAAACTTTTAAATAAAGGTTTTGAAGTTTCTCACAATCAAAAAGGCCGTTAATTCCAGAATAGTTTCTCTGGAATTATGCAAATTTTTTCGAGAATTTGCTGCCAAATAAGGAGATATTTTGTGATCTGGACTGGCCATTGGTCAATCAGACCAATGGGCAGGTCCTAGGACAGAGTGGCTCCTCCCAAGGGCCAAAACATAAAAGTACTTGCACAAGGCAAGCTCAGAGCTGATTTTTGCAGATCTATCATTTCGAAATATTGATTTGGTAAATTGTTCATGTGTAGAGTGTTCTAAGGACAAAAAGTCGTTTTTGAAGAATCAGTCGCTGATTATGTATTATTTTCTTCATTCGCTTATATGTATCGAATCATCTAAAATAAACAAGTTAGTAATACTCTTTTACTGTGAAGTTGTCACTTTCTCTTTAAAATATGGGAACTTTGAGTTTCATACACATGGAACACAACCAGGAACGACATGCTAGGGAGTCCTACTCCAACCCAGAGCTGAGGCACGACCAAGGGCTGTGCATCCAGGTCATCAAGTTGACCTGGATCACTTGGCAGGTCAAGGAGCCCGAGCTTGAGAGGTGTGGAGCGGCATACAATCTCAATTCGGCTGGCTGGCACAGGGCCAGCCACCGAACAGAGAGACGAACAAAGTGCAGAAATGCCTGGACAACAAGGGCCAGCCATATTACAGAATGGTGAACTGCCTGGACCGAGTACAGGCACGTTACATCTCTGTACGAATGTAAGAGATCTGTCAGAATGCACCTTTTACCGATTCGGAGTTATTTGAATTTGAACTTGGCAGAGGAACAAGAGTCCAAGTGCCAGAAAATATAAAACCCCATTGTTATATAAACCCAACAACAATTTCAATATTTTTAATGCTGCAAATATATGCATTGTCAAACCAAAACAAAATTATGACTTCCATAAAATACTTTTTTCCTGCACAAAATCCCCAGCAAGCGAGTTTCATTGTCGAATCACCCTAGAGACAAATGACCAGTAATAAGAATCTGTTCGTGCCAAAATCTCTCCAACTTTGTTGGAGTGGTCACCCCTATTCAAATATAATGCCTGGCAAAGTTTACTTGAAGTAGGTTTAGGGCAAGAGCCTTCTAGCATTCGATTAAAGATATTAAGACTAAAATCTGAATGTCTTGCAAGTAAACTATCCCAACCAATTTAGTTACACTGTCAGCATATCCATATTTACCATAAACAAACCTAGCAGCCCTGTGTTGGACCATTTCTATAGAGTGAGCTAAGTCTGCAGTGTGGGAATTCCACACGGAGCTGCAGTATTCTAGATGGAGATAAACTAATGATTGATATGCTATACATTTTACCTCCCTGGGACACCTTCTTAGAATGCTTTGACTAAACCTTAGCATCTGCATAGACTTGGAAATAATCTGTTCGACTTGCAGCTTCCAAAAAAGTTTAGCTGTAATCCTTACCCCCAAATATTTATAAGAATCTACGTCATTAAGTGGAATGGCCCCTATTCTATTTGGAAATATTATTGGATTCCTTCCATAGCCAGCAATTGCTGCTAACTTGACTGCTGAGGTCATTGATATATAAAAGAAACAGAAGTGGACCCAACACACTACCCTGAGGAACCCCTGATGTAATCCCTATCCAGTCAGATTCAGACCCACCTGCAACAACCCTTTGTTTCCAATCTCTCAAAAAAGAATGAACCCATTTATACAACTGCTCACCCAATCCATACCCACTAATTTTTGTCATTAGTTTTGAGTGAGAAACTGTGTCAAATGCCTTGCAGAGATCAATGTCTAAAATTTTCTGAAGGTCATCAACTAAAAGAATAAGCTGGGTTTCACATAAATGCCCCCTAAGAAACCCATGCTGGTTATCACACGTAAGATTGTTTTCCATAAAAAAATTCATAGAGGAGAAGTATATAATATGTTCAAAGATCTTGCAAACTATCAAGGTTAAAGTCACGGGTCTGTAATTAGTTACCTGACACTTGTCTCCTGAATTAATAATTGGAATAACTTTAGCTAATTTCCACATATCTGGTACAATACCTACATCTAAACTCTGTTGAAAAAGTAACTGAAGGTATGGACCCAACTGTTGTGAAAGATTTTTTAAAACATACATCCTATCTGGACCACAGCTTTTATTTGAGTCTAATTTTAGAAGTTTGCTTGACTATCCCATCTGCAGTTATTACAATTTGATCCATACACAGAGATGTTGAAAGAAAACCCTCATGCGGTATGCCATTTTCAACTGTGAAGACCTTCTGGTATTGTTCATTTAATAAGGTAGCTTTCCCTACTGGATCTGAAATAAGCTTCTCATTTGTGTCAACCAGAAAAGGAATAGATTCTCTACTTCGTCTAGAGTTCTTGATGTAATGCCAAAATAATTTTGGGTCTGTTTTTAACCATTCTCCAAGCGTTTCTGTTTTAAAATTGTCCTGAGCTAACAAGATGTCCCGTTTCGCTGCTGTGCATGCAATATAGAATTCACTGGAATTTACTAAATTTGGGTGATTTCTATCCCTATTCCTCCATAAGCATTGCTTACGAAGAGCCCTTTTAACTTTGCCAGTGTACTATACTGGTGTGGCACAGTCCCTAACTACCTTCATTGGAATAAAGGAGGAAGACCCACTTAAAATTAAACTATGAAATCGTTACCAATTCAAGTTCACATTTTGAGGATGAAAATATTCTTTAAATTTATTAAAATTATCTATCAAATGTGACTTTAAACCATCCCAGTTACATTTGTTAAAAAAACACTACTTGTTTAACCTCAGAATTTTTTTTCACACATACATTAACATCACATAAGGCCATCTGATGATCACTAATTCCCCCTGATACAATAAAATTGGATAATAACTTCGTACTATTATTCAGTACTACATCATGAATTTTGTCATTTCTGGTAGGTTTAGTTACAACCTGTTTCATAGAAAAAGTATTCATACTATTTAAAAATGAAACTGCTAATGGCCTGTCACTGCCACTGGTCACCATATGCATTTCCCGGTTGATTTTTGGAAAATTTACATCACCTCCTAAAATAATGGTTTGGCTATGGTATTTATGATGAAGAGTATCCAAAGAAATTGTTTCACTAGTGATATCTGCTACGGAGGATCCTCGAGGCCAATAGAAAGAATATAAAAACACCTTTTTACCATTCTTTAGCCTTAAACTACAACATACTAATGCACAGTCTGTTGTGCATGGCACATGGCTGCTTCCATACTTTTTATTCAGTACTTCCACAGTAGGTATCCTGGGTGGTGCCCTATAGACACCATCCAGGGCCTGGCCTCGATCTATTGAGTTTTCGGTGATGAGGGGTGATCATTTTGGCTTTTCTCATACAAGTCGGAGGTCCACTACTTGATGACATGTTAGAGCCTTGACTGGGTGATGATGGCAAAGATGCTTGGCTTAGATGAGGGGTTTGATCGAGCAAAGGGTTGCTGTAACCCTCTCCACTATCAAGCACAAGTTGTGAATTTTTCAGGTTGGGTCGTATTTGTAGACGGTCCAGGCAGTGTATATGTTTTTCGTAGTCCTAATAGATGTGGAACAGATCTTGGGTTATATCGTACAGATTGTTCAATAGAACATGAATCTAAGTCTGATTGCAGTGTAGGAATTTTAAAATGTCTTTAATAATTTGGTTGATCGGTGACCGATCTAATCTTTAATGTGAATAACCTCTTGAATTTTCACGTGGAATGAGAAGCTACTGAGATGAATAAAGTTGGTAACCAGTTCCTCTTCTTTCTTTGGAGTAGTTGGAGCACTTGGAGTGGTCGGAGCCGAAGAGGAAATGGTTGGAAACTGTCTTTAAATTACTGAAGAACAAAGAATGAAGGTGAATAACCTCTGTAATCACTTGGGCAATGGTACCAGATCATGTGGGTAAGAAGTTTGGTGATGAAAAACGTTAATGCACTTGAAAGAAAGTTTTTGACGATGTTTTCTCGTCTCTCAGAGTGATCGAAGCTATCAGAGTTGTGTATTCATTTGTACTCCATGTAGCTAACAGCACGTGAAGAACAAAATGAAGAACACATGTTGATGGTGAGTGATAAATCGAAATAAAGTCAGTAATCAGATTTTTCTCTTCTTGGATTAGTCAGAGGTACCTGAGCGATGTATTAGCATACACTTCACGTGGCACACAAAGAGGAACAAAATTCTCTCTTTTGTAGGTGAGGTAGAAGAAGAAAGAAAGGGTTGGTAACAGACTTTATTTTGATGTAAGATGAAACAAATAATGATGGATTATGGCTCTAAAGTTATTGGATGTCTTCTCTCTGTTGATGATGACGTTTCAATGAATTGGATCATGGGTAACAGCGGAAAAAAGATCCAAGAAGTGGTGGAACACAAAAACAAAAAGTATGTAAAACACAAAAGATGGAGACACATGGATTGCTTTTAAAAGACATTAACATGAAGGTAATTCATGTTAATGTTTTTTAAAATAAGCTTTTTTTTGTCCACAGACATTATTATTTATCTACATTTTGACTATAATTACTATTAAGGTGGCTATTTCTAGTTTCTAAAAATATTCTCAAGTTGTCTCTTAAAAACAAACTGTCAGAAACAAACTGACAAAACCAGTCTGAGAAGCGTTTACTCTTAAATATTTGATGATTTTCAAAAGGTCATAAAAAGTTTATTTTTTAAAATATTAACAAGAAACAATTCTTATTTTTTCCATGACCCTTCTACTTTCTATTACATGGTCAATTTGTTTTTAAAAATATAATATTGACTTTTCAAGTTAACAAGTTTAAGAAAAAACAACACAAAAATCACGGACATGTTTAGGAGTCCCAAACATGTTCGTAATTTTTGCCTGCAATATGGTTATACATGTACATATACATGGATTGTTTTTCAATTATTATTATTCATTTATTATTATTTTTGTATTTATTTTAGAGACCGAACTTATGTTCAATTTTGGCTCGGTTCTTGATATTATTTTGAAACGTTATTTTTCTAAGTGTTGTGTTCTAACCAAGTTATTTTCCTA
Source organism: Brachycybe producta (assembly GCA_036925085.1). Taxonomy (NCBI): domain Eukaryota; kingdom Metazoa; phylum Arthropoda; class Diplopoda; order Playtdesmida; family Andrognathidae; genus Brachycybe; species Brachycybe producta. Next base: position 4,377,634 of record JAUPFP010000017.1, on the reverse strand, counting down.
TTTTTCTAATTCGGAATAAATTCCTATTTTCTATATAAAACAAACCAGTGGTGATTTTTATGATTTTCATGAATGCTAATTTTTGCGACTGTGCAGTTGATCATCTTGTTGCAGCTCTACACCTAGTTCGATACTTCAGGTCATCAAACAGGTGCAAACCTGCAAGTCAGTTCAGTATTTTAAAGCTGTTTTCAAGGGTAATTTGCAGAAGAAAGTCCACCAAAGTACAAGACAAAATATTTTCAAGACTGAGAGTCTTTGCAAGAGACTAGTGAGGTCTAGTCCTCCCGTGACGATAGAATTAGTGATCTAGCCAATCACTATATCTATAGTGATAGTGATATATCACTAATTTTCACTCGTATCTACAAGTGAAAAATCGCTTGTATCACCAAATTAAAGCAGATTTTATCTGTGGAGGAAAAGGTCCTTCCTAATAGAATCTGCTTTAATTTGGTGATATGAAGCGAGTTATTGCTTGTATCTACAGTAAATGGCTACATCGCTAATTCTATCGGCATGGGAGAATTAGATTTAATGTCTTCTCTAGTCTCATTAAAGACTGTAATAGTATTGAGGATCTCTTGTCTTCATACTTTTGCGGACTTTCGTCCATAAATTACTCTTGAAAATGGCATTGAACTTCTTGGCTGAATTACAGTTGCAGGTTTGCACCTGATCATTGCTTGTAGTATAAGATTAGGTGTAAAACTGCAAAATGATGAATGATGAATTGCACAGTCGCAAAATAACTATTAAATAAAAATCACCTCTGTTTAGTTTAAATAGAAATTGAGGATTTATTTCGTAGATATATAAAAAAATATAAACTGTTGAAAATATTAAATTGGTTTGAACACAACATTTGAAAACAACGTACTTGGAAAATAAAAACAAATCTAGACAAAACTGGGCATAGATTTGATATCGCAATTGATTTTAGAAATTAAGTCTAGAATAGATGATAACATCTTTTTATACCCTGAGAATCCACGAGTCAGATTTTCAGGTCCGTTTCTGTCTTTGGACAATTTAAGATTTTGGTTACAAATGAACAAATCAATGAAGTGGTTCATCTGTCCAAAATGATGACTCAGGCTATATCATACTTAAGTGATAACATTGAAAAATGCGAACATCTTTAAATTAAAAGCACAAAGCCCAGGACCAGATGGAGTACTAGTGCGTCCTTAAAATGCAAGGCAGCTGCTGAAGTTATTGCTTTTGTAGGGACCATCATTCAGCAATGGTCTTATGTCCCTAAATCATTGAAGCTGTCATGCATGATCTATTTTACAAGAAGGGCGACCCACATTCTATTGATAACTTGCGCCCAATATCCCTGACATCTGTCATCTGGCGGGTCATTGAAAGTGTGTTCGATTGCAAGCTGTAATAGTTTATTCAAACTATCAGAACATCAACAGGGGTTTACATCAACTCCTGGAACGCACATCAACACCAACGTCGTTGATGGATGCCTCCAAGCAGCCAAACGAGACATGAGGGACTGTGTTGTAGTAATGCTAGATGTAACTTGTGCCTTTAACAATATTGGGCATAACGACTTGATTCGGGTTCTTGACCAAGCAAGCATGCCATCTAAACTTCATGTCATTGTTATCGATCTCTTGCAGGGAATCAAAACCAAAACTCCAACAAATCGAAGGCTCTCAACATACAACGTGGTGTACTTCAGGTGTTCCCAGTCTCGCCAAGACTGTTCAACATGGCCATCAATTTCATACTTGAGGAGCTTTCTGATTGCAGCATATCAGAATGTTATTGTTTTTGGCTGTCAGATGAACTTAGTTATGTCTCTGTGGCTGGGTTTGCTGATGACACAATCCTTATTGCAAACTCACTTCCGTCAGCAACACATCTAGCTGAGCAGGCAATCTTTTTGTTTCATAGTATTGGTCTGGAGATCAATGCAAGTAAATCCTCTGCCATCATTATATCAAAAGATGCCCCTGAGTAAAACTAACTGTCTCCTCAATTGCACCCAAAGAAACAATCAAGTATCTGGGAGTGATATATGAAAGGAACATTGTTTTACCATGGGAAGCTCATAGATGGACTAAAAACAGACCTAGAACTGTTAGTCTCTTCACACCTTTTTAAACATAATAAACCAGTTCATCTGGCCGAAAACAATGTTCGCATTTCAGAATGCCCCTACACCAACTGCAGAATTCTTTTCTCAAAGATGTAGATAAGGTCGTCATAGGTAGCAGTCAAAGAAATCTTATGTCTCCCGGGGACACAGCTGATGCCATGTTGTACAGTGCGCAAAAGTTCAAGGGTCTTGGCATTGTTTGTGCTGAATGGGAGGCTTTTCCTCAGCACATCTCTATCTGCCAAAAGCTGCTCAAGAGCGGAGATGTGTACTGCAACCACCTTCGCAATCACAAGCGTGAGATGGTGGACTGTAGACGAAAACTGTCACTTCTACAACTTCCAACACTGGAAACCAGTCGCCATATACAGGATGAGCTGCGTCACCAAGCCCTTTTAAAATGGACAATGTGGGGAACCTCAACCTACGCTCACTCGATTTTATGTCCCGAAATTAGCATAAACGAAGACGGGGAGAATGTAGGAACGAACTTTTAATAAATATTTACAATGGTTAAAAGTTACAAACATATTATGAAGACACTTTATTATTTACAAAGAACCTCAAAAGGCTTTAAGACTGTTTCTTTCCCGGAACATCTAACTGACAGTGCGTCCAAGTTGATGTACAGATGAGAAAGAACAGCTGATATTTGAATTTGCCTCTCAATTTGATAGCGATTGTCTATGCCCCCTTTGTGACGCAACAATCACCTGATTGGCCAATTCAACTATCAACTGCGACAGATCAGCTGTCATCAGCCTAGCCTCATAGAGCCAGCTAATAATTCAAAGAGAAAGGGAGGAAAGAAGGGAGATCGATATGATTATCAATCTCTTCATAGAGATTATACAGCTTTACTAGATAAACCCCTTAAAGTAAGACATCCAGAACGTGGTGTGTCACAACTGTCACTCCTACAACTTCCAACACTGGAAACCAGTTGCCATATACAGGATGAGCTGTGTCACCAAGCCCTTTTAAAATGGACAACCATGGGACGAGGTGCAGGTGTTGCACTTTATGCCGAAGTACCATAAGCTAATAAATGATTGACAAACAGAACAAACCTGGCCACCTCAGAGTGGACCGAAGGGCTGAAACTGACATGCAACCTGACTGCCATTCGAGGGAATCCTGGGTGCACACATGCAGAGGACGAAAACCCTTGTCGACACTGTCGCAGAGACAGAAACCATTGCTCACGTCTTAGGCAAATGTGACCAAGGGTACCTCCTTTTTAATGCACATCACAATTGTCAGATGAGTGACAGGGGTGGCAGGGTTTATGCTCATTGATGAAGTTCATGGCCAAGCCTTAGTGGCAGCAACAAAAGTGCTGACATCATTGTCTTCTGTAAGGGTAAAAAGGGGTACATGATTGACGTAAATGTCAGAACGGAACATGATGTAGATCAGCCAAAATGCATACACAATGAAAAAGTTGAAAACTCTAAGGACACAATTCCCCCTTTTCTGGAACATTATGGACTAGAGAATAATGAAATCATTGGTATTATGGTGGGTGCTAAAGACACCATTCCCAGACTTTTTGAGAACTTTTTCATTAGATCCAACTTGCCAAAATCATTGGTTGCCGAAATTGTGACCTCTGTAATCACGGACTCAGCACAGAATGTGAAAAACCACCAGCAAAATGCTACCTATTTATGTAGTTAGAAACTATACCTATTCAATCCCAAGTTATTTCGCTTTAAATTTTTCACTTTTATGATTATTTGTTTTAACTGCAGGTACATTTTTGTATTGATCTGTATTCTGAGTTGCTTGCCAGCTAGTCACATTGGTGACCAGAGAGCAATAAATGCTATTCTTCTGCAGTTTATAAGGGGCAAATTGGTTCATCCTATTATCTTGTACCTTTGCATAAAGAACATTATAAGAGCGCAGTAATCTAAAATTTATTTAAATATTGTTTGTATTTATTGGCGCCCTCTTGTCTTGTGTCATCATTCTGTGCAGTGTTTTTCAAGCAGAAAAACCCCACCCCATTTATCTTGACCCATAAGGTATTTTGCACATTTACTTCTTTCTCACTGGTGTTCTAATTGGGGCATTTTGAGCATGTGTGCACAATAATATTGAACGTGCACGTAATACTATTGCATATACGATCATCCTCCTGCATAAGGGTGAAATTGATGCAGAAGGATGGTGGCCATCCTTCTCTCTGTTGATGCTTATATGCATCTTCCCTCATGGTGATTACCATTCTTGAAGATGCTGTAGCTGCTCCAGGATCGTATGCTTCCTTGCCCTATGGTGTCTCCGGCCTCTGTAGAGACGTTATTAGTTACCAAACATTGAGACAATGCTGTTTTCCATTATAACACTTTTATTCATCTTTATACGGAAACTACTAAGTTTACAAGGATGAATTGGTTTCATTAAATGTGCGTCCTCATGCCCAAGGTGTGGTACGGAATAATCAATGTAATACAAAAGAGAGCAAAGACAAGGACAAGGAACAAAGAGGAACATGGTCCTTTTATACTTTGGACCTGTGTACACCTACGAGGTGTAACCAGGTCCAAGTGACCATGGTCTTAAGTGTATCACTCCACCACTTCGATGTGCGTCAGAAGTGTAGGTCAGAGAGGAGGGAGGGACAATCGGGAGTTGTTTATCTCCAGGCTATGGTTTTGGTGGGAACGGGAGTTACTGGGTGTTACATACCTCCCAACTTTGCTTGGAGTACATCCTCGTACTCCAGCCAAAGGGGGAAGGCGAAGTTACGCAAGCAGGGCAGCATGAGTGGATGTGAACGCACCTTGTACAGAGGTATATTTAAAAGAGGGCACTGGTACAAAGGTGCCAGTGTCCTCCAACATACAAAAGACAGATTTAAAATTAAAATTGAAAGTTCGCCTGGCGGAGAACACCTATTAAAATATGATACATTTTTAAAGAAAAACGGAACATAAAGCGTTTATAACAAATTTTGTTTTTTATAAAATTTGTGAATCTCACTACCCGAGTTCGTGATGACCACACGAGTGCATGTGCTGGATGCAGCTATCCCTGCTGCAACGGGTGGGGAAGGTCCTGGGTCCGTGGATCCATAGAAACTGGGCTCATCGATAGTTGGAAATGGCCGTGAGCCACTGGCCTGATTGTCGGGTAGATCCCGGTGGAAGATGTTGTGGATGCCCCGGTCCCTGATGATCTTCCTAGAGGATCACTTGTTGTGTAGGATGGCCCAGGCAGCATCCCATAGAATGGCGATCCTATATTGGGGATCCGGTTCCAGGATGTGAAGGCGACTTGTGCAGAACGGCTTCCAGGCAGGAAGTCCAAAGACGGAGTTATTGAACGCCACTAAGAGGGCAGACATGGCTGTGTCAACGGAGTTTCCAGCGAAGCTCAATATCTCAACGATCTTCCGGTTTGGAAACACGATCATGATGAGGATGCTAGGGAATAGTTTGTTTTCTTCCTCCAAAACCATATAGAATAAATGGCCCAGCCAACCACTGTCGGTCCACTTAAAATAGCGAACCGAAACCTCGGAGTTAATTCTATTCCCCCTCGAAAAGTGGTTCATTGCACTATGCCAATCCTTTTATCTTCCTGGAGTACCCACTCATACTATAATATGAGTTGGTACTCCAGCGAGATAGATGGATTGGAGAGGTTAATCTGCACCGATAACCCCATCTTCTGGGTTAATGACATGCTCATAACCAAAACCTTGGCCTTGGTGTCCACAAGGTAGACTGGACCATGTTGTGGGCCCACTGACATTGTGGCTTTGAGGCCGACCACTTGCTCAGGGCCTGTGGAGGTTTGGCACTTCTTGGGGGAAGACCCAGTGCTTCCCTCGGATCACCTTCCTCCTGCATTACATTTTGCAGAAGGTCTGTTATGGCCTTCTGCTTCCTCAAAAAGGCTGCACAATCGGCAGAGGGTGGAGGCATTGGAGGCACGTGTGAAGACCCCCCAAGAGGGCGACCCAGGTGGCAGAGGAAGGGAGCGGCATGGGGCCACACTCGTTGGACCCCGATACGTGCAGCGATGGTCATAGTCCAGTTGAACACGCAGGTCTTGTTGGGGTGATGTGGCCCTTTGGTCGACATTGTCATGCAGTGGAAGGCCACGTCTGGAATAGCTGTTTTGCTCCTGCTGACCTCTCCCGTCGGGTCGGCATCGGGGTTGAAGTTGGGAGCCACGTGACGGAAAGCGGTGTGGCTGCAAACGTTGGGGAGAGTCGTGGTGAGAGTGGTGGTCCTTACGGGCCTGTTGAGGTTTTTTGGGTAAACCCCAGTAGGAACCTTGACGCCAACAGGTCCGGGGACTACCACTGTAGAAGGTAGTGTTGCTGGTGTCTCGAGTGAAGTTTGCAATCGTGTATGGAGTTTTGTATCATGTCAAATCTGTCTCATCTAGAACTGTCAATCCAGGTGCAAGCCTGGATCTCGAATCCTAGATGAGACTAAAGAAGACAACACGATCAACCAGCTTTTAGTCGGGTGAAAGCCCGAGGAGTAGCAGACAGCTAAAACATCCTTTTATTGTAAAGGTTCTTAAAGAGAGGAACTTGTGAGGAAACGAAAGGGACTAATTTGTTCTTTTCCTCCCGAACCAGAATAGAATTAGTGGCCTAGCCAACCACTTTCTGACCGCTTGAAAGAGTGAAAACGAAGCATTGAGGGAATTCTATTCACCCCTGAACGTGGTTCGTTACAATATATATATATATATATACAGTGCGTTTCATATATATAGATGCACCCCAAAAATGGGTTATATCTCGAGTTAAACTTGATGGATTCGCCTGAAATTTTCACCATAAACAGATCATCTTTTATTACAAACTTCCGGCTAAACAGAATTTTTTTCTTAAAAAGGTAAAAATTAAAAAAATTAAAAACTGGAAAATGGCCGTTTCATAATTATAGACGCACTAATGAACTTTTCACTTTAATTAATTATTGTGACAAAATAACATTTGGAACACAACAGTAACATTAAAATGTATATGGTATATGACTGTCCTGATGTTTTAGACCTTAGAACATTGTTTTCTACATACTTTAAACTAGATTTATAAACACATTTACAGAAAATCTGTCCCAAAGCAGCTAAAATGGCACTTTTCAGCTTTGATATTGCAGTATAATTATGGCAATCTGCTTAATAATCACGTAGGATGATGTCCCAAAAGTTTTCTACAAGATTTAAGTCCGGGGGACACGCCGGCCATTCGAGAGTAGTGATATTTAGGTTCCGTAACCATTACTTCATTAGGTTATTGGAGGAAACTGGGGCATTTTCTTGCTGGAATACTAAGCTAGTGCTATGGAATCGATGTTTTATGGCAGTACATACTCTCGTAATAATCGCTGATATTTGTTTTGGGAGCCTGACAATATGCGAAGTGTTTAGCACCTTTGGAATGAGGAGCTTTGCCTTTATTTCAACCAAAACAAATATCAGCAATTATCAGACATTGTTACGAGAGTATGTACTGCCAAAAAACATCAATTCCTTAGCATTAGCTTAGCATCCCAGCAAGAAAATGCCAAAATTTCTTTCAATAACCTAATGAAAGAATGGTTACGGAACCAAAATATCACAACTCTCGAATGGCCGGCATGTCCCCCGGACTTAAATCTTGTAGAAAACTTTTGGAACATCATTGTACGTGATTATTAAGCAGATTGCCATGATTATACTACAATATCAAAGCTGAATAGTGTCATTTTAGCTGCTTCCGGGCAGAATTTCTGTAAATAGGTTTATACATCTAGTTTAAAGTCTGTAGAAAACGATGTTTTAAGGTCTAAAACATCAGGACAGTAGTATACCTCATAAGTTTTAATGTTACTGTTGTGTTCCGAGTGTTATTTTGTCACAATAATTAAGTAAAGTGAAAAGTCCATTAGTGCGTCTATAATTATGAAACGGCCATTTTCCAGTTTTTAATTTTTTTTAATTTTTACCTTTTTAAGAAAAAAAATTCTGTTTAGCAGAAAGTTTGTAATAAAAGATGATCTGTTTATGGTGAAAATTTCAGGCGAATCCATCAAGTTTAATTCGAGATATAACCCATTTTTGGGGTAACCCATTTTTTTAAATTATTAAAATAGTTAAATTTTATTTATTAATTGTCTTGGTTATTATTGGTTCGTTTAAGGCTATTTAAAAATAAGGCAAAAAGTAGAGCCTGACGAAAGAGGGCCGGCAAAAAATGATTGAAGTCGATAAAATTCATCTTTAACAAGAAACGGCACAGGCATTTAGAATCAGGGAAAACACAAGTTGGCTCCGCTCTTTTTATGACGACTGGTAACTTCTAATTGGTTGGTTATGTAGTCTGACGTCACATATTCCCACCCCCTTTTTCAACAAACCAATTAGAAGCTCCCGATCGTCTTAAAAAGGGCGGAGCCAATTTCTATGTTTCCGATTTCTAAATGCCTGTAAGAATACTAGCGTTAGCCCGTTAGTATTAGCAGAGCGCATGCGTATTGCCATCTTATCGTTTTATATAGGATTTTATATTGGTTTCCTACAACGATCTATAAAGAATAGATTGGCAATGTCATAGACATCAGCGCCCCCAAAGTGAGGCTACTGCAGCTACGCACCGCCATGACAGTTATAGGCAGAAAGGACAGTGATCAGCAGTCAATTACAGTAGGGCAGACGGGCAGAAATGGCAGAATTTCGTTATTTCTGGGCAGGTCGCGATATTTTTATGTAGGTGAGGGTAATCGAGGGTAGATGGGGTACTACCTACTAAACTTAACAATTACCTGCCCGAAAAAAAAATTTCCGGAATTTTAAAAAAATTTTGAAATTTTTTGTATAGGGCAGAATGGGCAGAATTTCGTTATTTCTGGGCAAGTCGCGATATTTTTTGGCAGGTGAGGGTAATCGAGGGTAGGTGGGCGTACTACCTACTAAACTTAACCATTACCTGCCCGAAAAAAAATTTCCGGAATTTTAAAAAAATTTTGAAATTTTTTATATAGGGCAGAATGGGCAGAATTTCGTTATTTCTGGGTAGGTCATGGTAATCGAGGGTAGGTGTTGTACTACCTGCCAACAGTGAAAAAGAGAATGACTGTAACAGCAATAGCTAACTAACAGCTAACAAATTAATTATTTTCAAAGGCTATTGAATAAATCACGTTTATGTACGTATTTTATTATTCATGTTAAATATGTGTATTTTGGTATTTAATTGTGTGAAATAAATAATTAAATTTTATTGTATTGTATTCAGTATAATTTTACGAGTAGGTTACATAAATAATGAACAAATACATTAAATGTGCAGTTCCTTTTCTGAAAAAAAAAAATAAGAATATATGAGTTTCCTATGAGCAGCCCATAGGCAATTAAGAGCTTTTTTGCCTTTTACTGTCATGGCCGCCATAGTGTTCAATTCGCCTCAAAATGGCGTCTTAACTGCCAATCTATTCTTTATAGATCGTTGGTTTCCTATAGTAAACGTCTCATCGGCAGTTTCCATTGGTGATCAATAGATGGCAATGATAACGCAAATCTGCGAACACTTTTCTCTATAAACGATAAGATGGCAATACGCATGCGCTCTGCTGATACCAATGAGCTAACGCTAGTTGCGTATTGCCAACTTGTCGTTTTATATAGGAAAGTGATTGCAGATTTGCGTTAGCAGCTCCATCTATTGCTTACCAATTGAAACTGCCGATGAGACGTTCACTATAGGAAACCTCTATAAAATCCTATATTAAACGATAAGATGGCATTACGCGTGCGCTCTGCTAATACTAACAGGCTAACGCTAGTCAATACGCATGCGCTCGGCTAATACTAATGGGCTAACGCTAGTAGTTGGGAAGTGGCAGAGTCGCCTATCCTGTTTTATAATATCCTTGGTTTTGCTTTAAACGGCAATTCGATGTTTTAGTTGTGCTACGGTGTTAAAATGACTGTTGTCTAAATTGTGAAAACACACTCCGAGTATTTGTTCTCATATTGAATTGAGAGGTATTTAGTTTAAGGTTGTCCCATAAATGTTTAAAAAAATTATCACAAAACAAGAACTTAAAGGTTAATTTTAGTGAACGTCACTTCAATTGGTTGGAAACTAAATTCGATAAAAATGTGGACTCCAACGACAAGCACGAAATACGGCGTTGGTGAGTCATTTTTGTTGATTTATATGGGTATCCTAAGATTTATTTCGATTAGAAGTCACTATAGCCTTAAATGTACGGTTTTGGAGGTGCAGAATAAGGTTATAAAGTATACAATCTTCTGCGGCAGCTAATCGCAAGAATATCATTTTCTTTTGCCTGAGCTTTAAAGCCTTCTACTAAGCACAAAGGGAAACAGTTGTAATAATAACCAAGTTAACCAACATTATTGCACAGGCATTTAGAAATCGGGACGAACACAAGTTGGCTCTGCCCTTTTTATGCTTATCGGGAAGTTCTAATTGGTTTATTGTGTGGTTGACGTAGAAAAGGGCGGAGCATAAACGTCAGACTACATATCCAACCAATTAGAAGTTGCCGGTCGTCATAAAAAGGGCGGAGCCAACTTGTGTTCGTCCTGATTTCTAAATGCCTGTCGTTATTGCCCAGAATAAAGAGAACTACAGAACGCAAACAAAGAGAGTAAAGGGGAAGAGCGTTCACTCTGAAAAATGTGTTCAAAATTGGGAGGATCTTAAAATGGCTAATGCACTAGCGCCGCCATGTGACCGATGAGAGATGCAAACAAACATATTATTTACTATCGTTGTTATGCGATAGTTAAAAATTATTTTCGTTTTCTTCAAGCAAATCTTTATAAAAAGGTAAAATATAATCAAAAACTGGACAATTAGTAAAATATATTAAAACCATTTTCATGGATAAATATTTAATGATAAACTTTTTATAGCTGTTTGAAGATTTCTCTTTCATTAACATTTAATGAAAAGCATATAAGACATGTAACACCCTGTAAATCGTGATCCCGCCAAAGCCATAGCCTGGGGGGTAAACAACTCTCAACCGTCCCTCCCTCCTCTCTGACTCACCTTTCTGACTCATGCCCAAGCGGCGGATTGATACATAAAGGACCATGGTCACTTGGACCTGGTTACACCTCGCAGGTGTACACAGGTCCAAGGTATAAAAGGACCATGTTCCTCTTTGTTAAGTAGTTCTTTCCTTTGCCTGTTTTTGAGATAAATTCCAAATCATGGGCCTGAGGATTCACCGTTAGTATTTTACTATTCACCCTTGTATCTGTACTTCTTACAAGGAATGAATAAAAGTGTTGTAACAAGAAGTAGCGTTGTCTTTATGTCTATGTAAATAACTTCTCTTCAGAGGCCGGTGGTTTCATAGGGCAGGAGCTATACGATTCTCAGCAGCTACAACATCTTCTCTGGTCGGAATACCGATGGAGAAGATGTATATCAGCATCAACCGGAAGAGAGAGAGATGGCCGCCACTCTCCTGCATCGATTTCACCCCCATGCAGAAGAGTGACTACAATCTATCTCCATCCAGCTCTCTCTACAGCTCGGATCTTCTCTGTGCAGGTGTCATACTGCTCAGAGAAGAAACGAAAAGTAGAAAATGTCATCTAAAGGTTGGTAATAAAATGTTGGTTGATGTCAAAAGCTCACAGACATGATAAAATAATGTTAAAATAATACTAATAATAAAAACCTTTATCTGATTAAATGTTATTTATTATTTGAATGTTTAATTTAATAATATAAGTGAATTGTTAATTTGAATCATAATTGTATATAACAAAATTAACCAAGAATTTTTGTAAGTAAATACTTACAAAAATTTTCAAAATGAATTAAATCTCGTTTATACTTGTGACAATTTGATTTTATTTATTTGCCATTTTCTTCAATTTTTTGGGCGTTTTTCACTGTTATTGCAGCCACCTGCAGAACAAAACCTACTACCTGACATTTCAATTAACTGTGTAATAGCATAAAAAAAGAAAATTTAGATTGACTTTAAAATGTAAATTTGGTGCCACAAGGTTTATATACAGGGTCCTGCAAGGAGGTATGGAATGTTTTAAAATACTCTCACACATGTATTTTTCAACAAAATGCAAATTTTATTTATTTAATAAACAGCTGAGATATTGTCATTACATGATACATAGTGAAAAATGAGAAAAAGTAATCAGGTGCAAAAATGACGTCAGTTAGGTGGTGTCCGTTTTGTCCAAGCACTCCTGTAGACGGCATGACTACCACAATTGAGAAGACAACGCATTAACCTCAATAATGTATGGTATCAACAAGATGGGGCAACATGCCATACATCCAGAGCAGCAATGGCTTTTTTAAGAGAAACTTTCCCTAGATGTGTGATTTTGTTGTGTGGAGATGTGGAGTGGCCTCTCAGGTCACCAGATCTGACGCCTTGTGACTACTTTTTATGGGGTTATCTAAAATCACAAGTGTACATCAACAAACCTCGTACTCTTGAGACACTTTCTGAAACGATAAGCCAAGAAATCTGAAGGCGTCCACGTGAAATGCTTAGGAAGAGTATGGACAACTTCTCATGCCATCTACAGGAGTGCTTGGACAAAAATGGACACCACCTGACATCATTTTTTGCACCTGATTACTTTTTCTCATTTTTCACTGTATCATGTAATGGAAATATCTCAGCTGTTTATTAAATAAATAAAATTTGCATTTCGTTGAAAAATATGTGTGACAGTATTTTAAAACATTCCATACCTTCTTGCCGGACCCTGTACAATCTAATGTAATATTATAGATTGTCGTCTGCACCGCTCATTGGCCGCTTGAAACTTTGGTGCTGGTGCCAGAAAGGGAGGAGCTAATCGATGCACGCAAACTTCAAAGTGCCAACAGTAGGTGAATGTTGTTTCTATTTACTCTCTTTGAGGCACACAGGCAAGTGGGGGCTGCACGGTTAAAAGTTATTATTTTGTCTACTTCCTCCATCATTTCCGTTATGGACAGAAGTTGATGGAGGGACGGTGCTTAATGAAAAGAACAGCCTAGGGTTGAAACGAAAAGGTGGTGCATATGTTAAGAGACTATATCGCAAACTTACTTCAACACTTAGCATTAGCACAGAATAAGGAGACATACAGAAGAGAAACTGAGCCATTAACTTGTGACAGAATTTTTCTGAGCATGTGCAGTTTCACCCCAGAATTTTAGTCGCTATTATGTCATGATGCAGCTGCTGCCATTTTGAAATGTATTACTCTGATATGTGTTCATCTGTGGGAACAGCAACGATTCAAAAGTTGGCAAATTGTAAAAAATATAAATGTTGAAAAATTTTAATTTAAAAATGTGTTTATGAACTTTCATATTTTCCATCTATTTATTTTACATACTAATAAAGCTGAAATTTAAAAATAAAATTAAAAACTGAAATTTAAAAATGAAATTAAAAACTGAAATTTAAAAATGAAATTAAAAACTGAAATTTAAAAACGAAATTGAAAACATTTAAAAATAAAATTAAAAACTGAAATTTAAAAATAGAATTAAAAACTAAAATTTAAAAATAGAATTAAAAACTGAAATTTAAAAACAAAATTAAAAACTGAAATTTAAAAACAAAATTAAAAACTAAAATTTAAAAATAAAATTAAAAACTGAAATTTAAAAATAAAATTTAAAACTGAAATTTAAAAATAAAATTTAAAACTGAAATTTAAAAATAAAATTTAAAACTGAAATTTAAAAACGAAATTAAAAACTGAAATTTAAAAATGAAATTAAAAACTGAAATTTAAAAACGAAATTGAAAACATTTAAAAATAAAATTAAAAACTGAAATTTAAAAACAAAATTAAAAACTAAAATTTAAAACTAAAATTTAAAAATAAAATTAAAAACTGAAATTTAAAAATAAAATTTAAAACTGAAATTTAAAAACGAAATTAAAAACTGAAATTTAAAAACGAAATTAAAAACTGAAATTTAAAAACGAAATTAAAAAGTGAAATTTCAAAATAGATTTCAAAACTAAAATTTAAAAATGAAACTAAAAACTGAAATTTAAAAATAAAATTTTTTAAAAAAATTAAAAATTGAAATTTAAAATTAATTATTAAAAAATAATCTGAATAAAAATTACATTTTATATAAATTACACATACTTTTATTAATTAAGCTTAACACGATTTGAATTTCATTATTTAAAAACGATATACAAAATTAAAAAATTAAAAGAAAATCATTAGATTATAATTTTAAAAGTATTCGTTTCCTCATGTTAATTATGTTTCGATTTAATCAAGTGAATAACATGTTACCTTTACAAGAATACATCCAAACAACCAAACATAGTAATACATTTCAAAATGGCGGCTATCAAGTAACCGGTTAAAATAAGAGAAGCTTTCAGTCCAAGGTCATGAAATTCTGTCACAGCAACATCAAAGGTTCCGCACAAGAGTTTAGCTTCTGTTTTTCTCCTTATTCTGTGGTTATTGTTAACCGCACCCACAGAATAAAAAGTTATACTGTAGAGCCCTGTAAAGGCCATACAGTGAAATTTTTTTATTACAATTGACACTTTTCTGCAAATTGACACTTTTATCTGTAAATTGACACTTTTTTCTGTAAATTGACACGTTTCTGTCAATTGACACTTTTTTTGGTCAGTTGACACTTTTTTCGGTCAATTATTTCAGTCATTGACACTTTCTGTCAATTTACACTTTTCTGTCAATTGACACTTTTCTGTCAAAGGTTAGGTTAGGAAAAAACAGGTGAATTAACAAAAAAGTGTCAACTGTAATGGTTTTATCATTACCGGTAAACTGGTATTACCGGTCTATTTTGTTACGTCGGTATTACCGGTAAATTTACGTTTCAATACCGGTTTTCTCGGTAACACTTTTCTATTAATTTGGATAAAAGAATTGACCAATATTTAAAGAACCTTTGAGTTTAAAATTAAACTTTCACATATGTGTATGCAAAAAAATGGTATTCATATGCACTTGCAACCGTTTACGAAAGTCACAGTAATGTCCTAATGTAAATGTTGTACTGTTAAAATGCCTTTCGTGCATTATACATTATATACCTACATTCTTATGGACTAAATTAACCCAACATCTTCATTTGGAACGCTTGTGATATATTAAACAACTAGTGGGGTAACCCGTCATAAATGATGGGAGCGAAATTCACAGGCAGTTGTGCCCAGCATTAGAATTTCTTTTCCTCCGCCATTTTATGACGTAAGACCAAAGTAACAAACCCAATTAGAAATTGATGACGTTCGTAAAAAGGCGAAGCAAAAGAAATTCTAATGCTGGGCACAATTGCCTGTGATAAATTCTAGTTTAATTTTGCTACTATTATTTCCTCCCCTTTTTATATTTGAAAGAGAAAATGAGCTTTTCATATTCTCTTGTGTGCGCATGTGCATCGTTTGTTCCTTTTTTACTCCTTTCATTTCAATTTCAGTTTCCCCCTCCCCCTTTTACCCCTCCACGTTTCTCTCTTCCCCCCCCCCCCCACATTTTCCAACCTTTTCCCGCTCTCCAATTTAATATCATGGGGTTCTAGGTTGGGAAGAGTGCAACGTTATAGTTGACCTTGAGAAAAAAAAAGTGGCTCATTTAAATTTATATAAATTCCGACGTGATTCAAGGTTTTTCTCCTTAATTGTTTGTAACAGTGTTAGTCATAGACAAAAACAAAGATTGGGCTTAATATATATATATATATATATACGCTCGTATATAATTATTATATATAAAAATATTAAAAAAGTGATATTCAGAAGAAACATAAAAATAAACTTAACAAAAAATTGGAATTTGCATATAGACAAAATAGATAAAACCCACCTGTTTTATTTATCATGATTATTTTTTTACTAGTGGGGTAACCCGTCATAAATGACGGGAGCAAAATTAACAGGCAATTGTGCGCATGCACGGCGTTTTTTCCTTTTTTTACTCCTTTCATTTCAATTTTCGTCACCCCCTCCCACTTTTCTCTCTCCCCTCCCACTTTTCTTTCTCCCCTCCCACTTTTCTCTCTCCCCCTCTACACTTTTCAACCTTTTCCCCTCTCCACTTTAATATCATGGGGTTCTTGGATGGGAAGGGTGCAACATATAGTTCACCTTGAGAAAAAAAAAACAGTTCATTTATTCAAATTTATATAAATTCCGATGTGCTTCAATGGTTGTGCAGCGTTATCCCAGAAAGAAAGATAGATATATAAATGTAGAAAGACACACAGAGACACAGACCTGGCAAAATATATATGTATAATTATATTATATAATTATTATTAGATGAATTTGTATTAATTTTAATTTTTTTAACATAGGATTTTTTTTCTTCTATTTTTAGTTTTTTAAATTTTTACTTTTATTACCGAAATTTACCAGTATTGATAATGTTGCATTACCGAAAAACTGGTAATGCTATAAGGCGAACGGTACTGAAAACCCTACACTGTATGGCCTTTACAGGGCTCCGTATTATACAGAAGGGGAAACTCGATCATTTTTCTCATTTTCTTCTGCGCATGTGCACCGGCACCACAGACTTTCTTTTGATGTTTCTTGTATTTTTGAGTGCTACCATCTTGGAACTGGGTAATGACCATACAATAATATTACAATAATATTGCATATGTGCTCAATATTATTGTGCACACACGCTCAATAATGTGCAACTGTAACAACCCGACTTGGTCCTATTACAATGCTTGGTAAAACTTCTCCGTCTTACCGGAATCCAGACTCCTTCGGGGAGCCGGGATCACAGCAATAGCTGCCCTCTTGCACGACGTGTCCGGGGTGGCACCGGCCAACCCGAGTCTGCTCCGCCGAGTACAGACTGTTGGAGGTCATCCGACAGTTGAAAACCCAGGGTGAAATCTCACAGTGGGTTTCACCGTGAAACCGGTGCGACGAAGTACCGGCCGCAAGCCGAAACAAGACGGTAACAGGACGGTGGTGACCGGTGACTCCCGAACCAGAACCCCCATCCTCCTAGCAGATACTTCTCCCAATAATTGGACACAACAACCAGTGTAGTATTAAGTTAAAATAAATAAAAGGATTTATTTCAACACTTACTCAGCAATTAATTTATAAAATAATCTGCTGGGCAGAATGCCCAGCAGAGAAACACAAAACACCAAAAAGGCAAAGAAAGAGAACAAAGAGATGACTCCTTTAACCTGGAGGTCCAGCAGCATGATGTTTCATCTTCTCACTTTCACTGTCCAGTATATAATAACGGCTGCCATTATATACGCCCAGGTTACTCCACCTGGGGGAGGACAGTGTCCCTACCTGGGGTTCATGTTGTCCACCAGGCTGCCTTCTATAGCAGCCTAGCAGATGACATCAGGATTCAGTCTGCTTCTTCTAATTAAAGAAGGAGCAAAACTGGGTCGTCACACAATAATGCTCAATAATGTTATGCACCCACACTCAATAATCTTATGCACCCATGCTCAATAATATTGTGCACACACAATAATATTGCACGCACATTCAATATTATTGTTCACACGCTCAATAATGTGCACAAACATTGATCAAAATGTCCCAATTTGAGCACCAGTGAGAAAGAAGTAAACATGCACAATACGTTATTGGTCATGAGAAATAGGGTGAGGTTTTCCTGCTTGAAAGACACTGCCCAGAATGACGACAAAAGATGTGCGCCTATTTTGATGGCTTTTCATAAAAGAGGACGCGGCTATTAGGGTGTCCCAAAAAAAAACAAAGTTTGAAAATTAGAATGCATACTTTCTAGAAAGTTTCTAACTTGTAAAATAATAATATCTGTACAATTTCAGCTCAATTGAGCAGTATTTAGAGGTCCCCCAAGGACTCTCAAAATTGTCCTATATGGATATTACACTAGTTTTTATATTCTACTTGAAGAAATTAAGTATAAAACAGAAATATTGGCAAAAAATTATTTATTTATAAAGTTTTACAACATTAGTTATGTCAACTGTATAATATATATTATCCAATGACTAATGTCCAATGCCCAGTTTCCAAGTTGGTTATATAACTTTTCACATAATTGCAACAAGCAGCAATTACATGAGAGCAAGTTGGTCACAGTTGCATTTAACAAAGTCCTTTCGATGTTTCTCAACTACTTGAAGCAAGTATTGTTTTTGTTCTTCATTCTTTGTTGATGCATTGAATGTCTGAATCAGTGCAGCAGCTTGTTCAGCGCTGTCGTTTATGTAGGTAAGTTGTTGACAAAGCTTGCTGCCTCGTTGAACAAATCATTTTCGGTCCAGGTTTGAACAGACATATTGAGAAAGCTGTCGTTGATACCAATTGTTTTAAAGAACTTTCGAGAAATGTTTAATTCAACAACTGTGCTTGGAAGTAATTTCAGCGAGTGTGAGCCTCGTTCGTATTTCAGGTTTAACAGAAGCTGTTCTTTTTTATCAACCGAAAGAAGCTGTACGCTACCGCCCGTCCAGTCGGACGTGGTGGTAACTCTTAAGGAGACAGTGGAGTCTCACACGACACTGCTCGGGAGGCTCGGACCTATTTGGCCATGCTCTCTGAGCATCAACTTTTGGAGATTGCCTACGGGATCGATGTCCTTCGTTGGAAGGGCATTTGTTCCGGTCAGTGATTGAAACGCGGTTCTCACTGTTGCCCGTGCAGGAAGCTGCACAAAGGGAGGCACCGCCAGTGCAAACCAGGCCATTTTCTAGTGGATTTGGCTGGGGAATTCCTCCCACATCCGGACAGCAACCAAGGGTTTGCATGGCATTGCCCTTGGCATCTGACTCAGTGTCCGATACTTCGAGGAACTGGAGCATTCAGCCTCGCAGGGTTAGTGCCGCTGCTTGGATGCCCGCTCCAGCAGTTCCGGCAGAGGTACAGGTGTTTGGGTTCTTCAACCCAGTCCACTCATTTGTCCGGTGCGACAGCCGAGAGGAAATGGCACCTTTTTTCCGAATGTTCGAAGTGAAAGCCCGGGCTCGGCGCTGGCCGGATGAGTCCACGTGCAGTTTCTTTACATTCCAGCTGGATGTACCTGCAGAAGAGTACTATGCCAACTTGGTGGAAACTCTTCCGGGCCTCACCTTGGCTGAACTGAAAGACGCTATGCATAGCTGATTTAGTTCGAGAAATCAGGCTCGTGTCTGCTTCTAGGAGTTTGAGACGATGAAGCAGGATGGTCACGAGTCTGTGCAGGTGTTCTATTGGCGGTTCATTGAACTGTCAGAACGCATGTCTGACACCTCCGATGCTGGCAGCAGTACGGATGCTAAACCGGAGGCTTTGGCGGGAAGTAATGGTACTCTGGAGCCAAAGCCACTGTCCGTTTCTTCGGAGTCTACTGACTTGGAGGCAGAGGAAAACCCTCTCTAAGTATAACCTCTGTACGAGGATACCAAGGGTGTTTGAGTTGGAATTGTTTTCTTCCCGGGCTGAACCCTATGAATCGTGAGGTACTCTTCGAGAATCCCTGCCATTTTGGGAGGGAGCTGGCCATCTGCTAATGTGGGCAGATGGCTGGGATAGGAGGGGGCCTGACTTGTGTGGTGGGATGGATGGGTTTGTTAAAAACTGTGGACGACCCACCGAGGGTGGGTTTTCGGTTTGGGGAAAACACCACCGTCCACTTCCGTATTGTATCGGCCGGTAATCATGTCGGCTCGCTGTGAAACGGGTTTCACCGCGATATTCTCGGCGAGGCAGCGATTTCTATCGTGTTTCACCGTCGAGGAAGCTCCACATCGACACCACCCAAGAGGTTCACCGTGCAGAGGCGGCTATGTGTGCGGTCCCGTCCCCGTCGTCGGAGCTTGGTTACTGGTAAGTGAGGAAGTTTTTTTTATTCCTTTACTCACCGTTCATTGTAACGGTCCGGGCGGGACGTTACACAACGAACGCCGGCCACGCTTTTCTGAGGGAAAATCGAAAATTCACCGGAGAAAGGGGAAAAACAGACCGGATAAAATGGATGCCTGCTCAGCCGTGTGTCATACCGTCATGGACCATTTGCACACATGGTGGAAGTTGTGGAACCGCCATGGATGTTGTCATGGTTTTTCCACTAGTACGGAAGGTGCTCTTCCGACGGGTGCCGACTGTCCGAGCACCGTTGCACTTGGGGAAACCCAAGGTCAGCGGTGTCACCATTAATCATGGTGATGATTGTGATTTTTTTACTTTAGACAGCGGCAATGAAAAGTTGCAGCAGTGGTGGAGTCGTCATCGCTCTTCAGAGGACTCTTTGGAGTGTGACGGGAGTGGTGCGACTGCGATGGGTAAACCAGATGGCTGCTATTTAAAAACAGTACAGAATCTTGATGGCCAATTGGGTAAATGGCAAATGAAACTACAGCCGTACAATTACGAGGTAGCTTACAAGAAAGGTAAAATGCACGTGGACACTTGACTACGTCTCACGTTATGAAAGCAATATTCCTGCTAGTTTGAAGGAGAAGAATGGAGAGATGGAAGCTCTCGAAGACCTTCACATCTTTACTGTCTACAACCCAACAACAACCCAAACCGAGAAGCCAGGTCTACACCTATTATGGCTTCTCCTTCACCCTCAATGAGAAGATGGGTAGGTATGGACCTCCCGTGGATTGACATGTCCACGTACATGACTCCTATCCCGATGGAGTACCCACCCATGCCCGTCAGGCATGAGGTGAGGGTAACCTCCTGCACCAGTAACTCCATCTCCTGTGCCACCGACATGTTCATTACCAAAACCTCGGCACCGGTGTCGACGACCGACTCAACCAGCCGACCATTCATTGACACCAGAACATGTAGTGCCCCACACAAGTACGCACAGCTTTGCAATTCCGGAATGGGCAACTGTCGTTGCCCAACATTGCTTCTCCAAGCCTCATCCGTCTTCCCATTGACAAGGGACGGTCGTACCAGATGCTCGGGGGCCTGGCTTCCAGTCTCCACACCAGGAGACCCACCAGACCTAGGCAACAGCATGGGCACACCAATGCCTGAAGCCCTCGCAATACCCGTATCGTCCGACCCTTCTCCCCTGCGAACAGGGAAGAAAGGTGCCACCCAACTCTCCAGTTGGGCCAGTGCAGCTTCCAATGTGGGGCATGGCTTCGGAAACACCCACCGGATAATTTCTGGTCCGCAGACCTCGCCAGAGGCACCCCTGCTTCATGCAGTATACCCACGTACTTGGACACTGCCCGTAGGTACGTTTCTTTCTCACTTCGCCAGCTCCCGCAGGAGCGGTCCAAGTTCCTCCTGGAGGCATCCGGCCGGAGCCGGCGGCACCTTTCTCCGTGCACCCCTCTGGTGCAGGGGCGATGGTGAAAATTCTGGTTGCTCTTGCATGGGAATCGCACCCTGCAACTGCAGGCAGTCAATCCCATGGGCAACTGACCAGTTGGTCCTCGGTCATCGATGCCAACCATGACACCATATCAACCGAGGAACCCACCTGGGTCCAATCCACCGCTCCCTGCAAATGAGGTCCTCCATGTCCAACCGGACGGGAGGTGGTGGAGGTTAACATGCCGGCCATCAGCCGTACGCCCATCCCAGCTGGAGTCCTTCCAACTCCTTCAACATCTAACGGTGCTCCACCAGACATTGCTACCACGGTGTTGTCGCACAGTCACAGTCTCCGGTTGGAGGTTGGTCCGTAGGGAAACCCCCGTATGTCGCCTTCGTCCGTGAAACCACTATCACCATTCCTGCCAACAGCACCCCCAACCGGGTGCTGCCCCACAAGCCGAAAACCACTTCCGACATTGCGGGAATGCAACTCCATTCCGTCCAATAATCCGCTTCCCCGACCAGACATCGGGAAAACGGGGTCTTGGTCGATTTTCACCGTGCGAACACGGGCAGAAAAGACTACCACTTATTGGGAGGGAACTCTACCGTGAAAACCGGCAAATTTACGGACAACAGTCCGTAAAACACCATCCAAACACGGTAGAACCGTAAATAACCACGGTTTCACGGACAACAGTCCATGTCCCACGGTTAGATTTACGGTGGAGTCCCTTATTACCGTTTTCGACCGGTGATATACAGACAAAAGTCCGTTATTCACCGTCTACTTCCGGTAAAAAGCCTTTTCACTGTCCTCGGACGGAGATACACGGACAACGGTCCGTTATCTACCGTCCCCCAAAGGTGAAACTCCCTTTTTACCGTGTTCGAACGGTGATACATGGACAAAATACAGTGATCCACCGTCTACTTATGGTAAAAAGTACCTTTTTACCGTGTTCTACCAGATATGCACGGTAAACCACCATGCTACTGGTATACTTACGGTAAAAACAACCGTTATCCCGTGTTTGGACGGTCCTACACGGTCAACTGCCGTGTCCACCATCCTACTTACAGATAACCTATTTTTAACCTAAATTTAAAGAATGTTTTCATCCTCAAAATGTGAATTTGAATTGGTCACGATTTCATAGTTTAATTTTAAGTGGGTCTTCCTCTTTTATTCCAACCAAGGTAGTTAGAGACTGTGCCACACCAAAATGGTACACTAGCAAAGTTAAAATTGCTCTTCGTAAGCAACGCTTATGGAGGAATAGGGCTAGAAATCACCCAAAATTAGTGAATTCCAATGAATTCCGTATTGCACGCACAGCAGCGAAACGGGAAATCTTGTTAGCTCACGATAATTTTAAAACAGAAACGCTTGGAGAATGGTTAAAAACGGACCCAAAACTATTTTGGCGTTACATCAAGAATTCTAGGCGAAGTAGACAATCTATTCCTTCTCTGGTTGACACAAATGGGAAGCTTGTTTCAGATCCAGTAGGGAAAGCTACCTTATTAAATGAACAATACAAGAAGATCTTCACAATTGATGATGGCATACCACATGAGGGTTTTCCTTCAACATCTCTTTGTATGGATTGTAATAACTGCAGATGGGATAGTCAAGCAACTTCTAAAATTAGACTCAAATAAAACCTGTGGTCCAGGTGGGATGTACGCTATCATTTTAAAAAATCTTGCACAAGAGTTGGGTCCATACCTTCAGTTAATTTTTCAACAGAGTTTAGATGTAGGTATTGTACCAGATATGTGGAAATTAGCTAATGTTAGTCCAATTTTTAAATCAGGAGACAAGTCTCAGGTAACTAATTACAGACCCGTGTCTTTAACCTTGATAGTTTGCAAGGTCCTTGAACATATATATTCCTCCTCAATGAATTTTCTTATGGAAAACAATCTTTTGTGTAATAACCAGCATGGGTTTCTTAGGGGGCGTTCATGTGAAACCCAGCTTATTCTTTTAGTTGATGACCTTAAGAAAATTTTAGACAAAGGCAGTCAGATAGATTTGGTTTTTCTTGATCTCTGCAAGGCATTTGACACAGTTTCTCACTCAAAACTAATGACAAAAATTAGTGGGTATGGATTGGGTGAACAGGTGTATAAATGGGTGCATCCTTTTTTGAGTGACAGGAAACAAAGGGTTGTTGCAGGTGGGTCTGAATCTTGCTGGATAGGGGTTACATCAGGGGTTCCTCAGGGTAGTGTGTTGGGTCCGCTTCTGTTTCTTTTATAAATCAATGACCTCAGCAGTCAAGTTAGCAGCAATTGCCGGCTATTTGCAGATGATACAATAATTTATCGTGAGGTTACCTCTGACAATGATTGCCATATTATTGATAGTGACTTGAAAGCAATAGAGGCATGGTGTTCTAAATGGCAACTTAAACTTAATAAGGGAAAATGTTGTGTAATGAGGGTAGCTAGGGGAAGGAATCCAATAATATTTCCATATAGAATAGGGGCCATTCCACTTAATAACGTAGATTCTTATAAGTATTTGGGTGTAACGATTACAGCTAAACTTTCTTGGAAGCTGCATGTCGAACAGATTATTTCCAAGTCTATGCAGATGCTTAGGTTTAGTCAACGCGTTCTAAGGTGGCCCAGGGAGTTAAAATGTATAGCATATCAATCATTAGTACGTCCCCATCTAGAATACTGCAGCTCCGTGTGGAATCCCTACACTGAAGACTTGGCTCACTATAGAAATGGTCCAACTCAGGGCTGCTAGGTTTGTTTGTGGTAAATATGGATATGCCGACAGTGTAACTAAAATGCTTTCAGAGCTTGGTTGGGATAGTTTACTTGCAAGACGTTCAGATTTTAGTCTTAATATCTTTAATCGAATGCTAGAAGGCTCTTGCCCTAAACCTACTTAAAGTAAACTTTGCAGGGCATTATATTTGGGTAGGGGTGACCACTCTAACAAAGTTGGAGAGATTTTTGCACGAACAGATTCTTATTACTGGTCATTAGTCCCTAGAGCGATTCGACAATGGAACTCGCTTGCTGGGGATTTTGTGCAGGAAAAACGTTTTTTATGGGAGTCATAATTTTGTTTTGTTTTGACAATGCATATATTTGCAGCATTAAAAAATATTGAAATTGTTGTTGGGTTTATATCAATAGGGTTTTATATTTTCTGGTTTTGACAATGCATTTTCTATGCTGCACTTGGACTCTTGTCCCTCTGCCATAGGCCTTTATGGCTGCTTGCAGAGTAATTTTTTAAAATTCAAATCCTAGGGCTTTCCCCATAATCACTGCGTGTCCCACGGTCCTTTACCGAACTACTACGCCCTAAGCCGTGTTCAGACGTTTCGTGGACAAATGTCCACGCCCTACCGGCATACACATGACTCCGGTCAAACCGACCACACAAGAGAGGTTGGCGGTTGCGCTACCCGGTGCCTCCACCAATTGTAATGACCCAACTTGATCATTACAATGCCCCGGCAAGTTTTCCCCAACTTACCGCCACTCAATCTCCCTTGGGATGGGTCGAAGCACGGGCCAACCCTCCTCTTGTCCTCCGTGTACACGGGTGGCATCAGTCAGAAGATGTTCCCCGAAGATCGACGGTCGAATGGCTGCCGAAAACGACGGAGAATCCACGGTGTATCTCACCGTGGATGACGACGCAAAGCACCGGCCGACATGACGGAAAACATGACAGAAACAGGACGGTGGACGAACGGTGAAATTCCACTCGAACCCCAACTCTCTCCACGGTAACTTCCCCAGTTATTATAAGCGATAATAAAAGACACGGACACAGTAGGTGAGTGAAAATGAGAGATAATTTATTCAATATAAATTATATAAAAACACTCACTTAATGAAGCACAAATCTCATGGCTAATTCAGCCAGGAGGAGAGGTGAATAACACCCAAACAAAAAGATGAGATGGTGGCCATCTTGGCCACCTGGTGAAAATGAAGGAGCACCACCAAGACACATGCACAAGGCATTAAAGGGTTCCACTCACTCAGGTAATATTGGCCGCCGCCATTATATACCACCCCCAGGCTGCTGCACCTGGGGGAGGACAGTGACCCTTTGCTGGTCATTTTGTCGTCTGCCTGGCCAAATAGCCAGCCTAGCAGACGACAACAGGAGATTTAGTTTTGCTCCAAAAGGAGCAAAACTGGGTCGTCACATTTTCACCCAAGGCGATCTATGG
This sequence comes from Brachycybe producta, assembly GCA_036925085.1. Classification (NCBI taxonomy): domain Eukaryota; kingdom Metazoa; phylum Arthropoda; class Diplopoda; order Playtdesmida; family Andrognathidae; genus Brachycybe; species Brachycybe producta. Next base: position 4,352,009 of record JAUPFP010000017.1, on the reverse strand, counting down.
GGAGAGACCTGGCTGGACTCAACATGACGCCTGCCTGTCTGGTACCTACCACCAGCCTAGCAGACCACCATTAGTAAATTCAATTGCTCACCCAAATGGTTGTGAGAGCCAGAGAAGGCCATGACAGCTGCAACTGCATTTCACATGCTACAATTGGACTTCCAGTCCATCTACCACAGGCCTTTTTGACTGCTTGCAAAGTAATTTTTCGAATTCAATTTCTGGACATTATGTCCAGAATTAATATAATAATCTTCTGAATAGGTTTTGTCTATAAAAGGCAGTATCAGAAAGAAACTTGTTTTTGCTTTTCATGTTTTTTAATCTTGTGTTATTTCACGTATTGAAGTGCATTCTTTACAAATAAAACCTCAATATAATTAGAAATACATCTGAGGCTTTCACACTTTTCAGCATGTCTTTAGGAGTAATGTTTTTGGCGTGGGCTACTGTTCATTGACTTCATTTTCTATTAATTATTTTTCACCATCTTCTCCATTTTATGTTTTATTCACATTGACACATTTCTTTGTTTCTTAAAGCAATCTACAATTATGATGGTAACAATCGTTATGGACTTCCTCTTCAGATTGGAGAAACAGTTCAAATGTTGGAAGAGTGTGAAGGTACAAATGAAACCCTTTTTGTAATTGTTTATCATCCTTAGAAGTAAAATTTATTTATATTTTTCATCGTTTTTAGGGTGGTACAGAGGATTTTCAATAAAAGACAAACTAATAAAGGTGTTTTATAGTCTTATATTTTTGTGCTTTTTAATAGCGTACTTTTTCTGTTGAAAAGTATGATTAATTGTGATTATGGGTTCCTACATTGCTCCAGTCACAAGTATGCTATATACTGGATCTGCATGTGGTCCAATTGAAGAGTATACGGCGATACATGAATGCATCTGTTTGTGTATCGTGTGAAACTAGCTTTATTGTCAGCCTTGTTCTACTGTTGAAGTTAGCTTCGTGCTATTTCTGATATAAAGAAATATATATTTTAGCATTACAGTCCAAGAGACAACAACATGCCGATTTAACCAGAAATATATAGGATTGAATACACAAAAATGTAGAGTGTGGTCACTGACCAAGATCAGCTGGTCTGGCATCCAGCATTGGCTGAGTTAGAAAATTGCTTCTCAAAAATGGGAAAATGTGTTCAATTTAACCCGTTAATATACATTTTGATTTTTTTGCTCAAAAATTAGTGAATAACGTCCATATATAGAAAAAAATTGTAACTTGACCCACGTATTATAGGCCTACGTGGTTTCATGCCGTATATTATCTTATAATACGAGACATAAAACTTTTTTTGTGTATGTATATAAAACTAAAAAAGTACAAAATGTTTAATAAAACTGAAATTACAAGATCTTCAAAACAATGTGTTTCATTAAAAAAACAGTTGCACATTTGCTCTACAGAAAAAAAACTGGAAAATTACAACGAAAAAAAAGTTGAAAAGAAAAATTAATTATTTTAAAAATTAAATGTAACTGTTATTTGAAATATGTTATGCCCATTAAAACTCATCAGAATACTGTTTATCTTGCACTTTAAGAATTTCATAAATGTAAAGAAGTTTTTGCATATCTTTGGAGAGAGACTATTCCTTATGGTAGAATGAACAATAATACATTCTACACACCAGTTAAATGAACTGAAATTAAATGTGTTTATGTGAATTATACGGAATCCAGTTAAGGACATGAACCAACAAAAATTAACTTTATTATTAACTAGCAGAGATACCTGGTGTTGCCTGGGGCAAAATATGACGGTACCCCAGCCACCCTGTTCTTCTTACTTCTCCTTTAGCTAGTTCTCCCTTAGCTAAGAAACTCCAGTTAGACCAAAAATTACTATTTAAATATTATTTAATCATCATCATCATTTCCTCTACCTTATCCCGCAAGCAGCAGGGTCGGCCTTGCTGGCTCTCCACTCGTTCCGATTTTGCACCAAGCCTTCAGTGACCCCCAAATGCCACCATTTACTACCCCGTCCCAGGTTTGCTTGGGTCTTCCTCTACCCTGTTTTATTCCCAGGCCTAAGTTCATAGCCTGCCTCAGCAGCCCATCTTCTCCGCTCCTGAGGACATGCTCAAACCACCACAGTCTATTTTCCTGCATCTTTTCTACTATATTTGTTACCCCTACACTACCCCTAATAAAATCATTTCTGATCCTATCCCTTCTGGTTACCCCACTCATAAACTTTAGCATTCTCATCTCAGCTACCTGCATTCTATCCTCATGCACCTTCATGATTGCCTAAGACTCTGATCCATTCCTAGTCTCCTCTAACCTTATCTCGAGTTCCATTTTGGATTCCCCAACTAAGACTGTGTCATCTGCAAACAGCATAACACCAGGGGACCTCCTGATTCACCCCTGCCAGTAACTCATCCAGGACCAAAATGAATAGATATGGACTAAGTGCTGAACCCTGGTGCATACCAATCCTAACACAAAAAGTATCAGAGAACCCCCAGGCAGTTTTAACGCTTGTTCGTGCATCCCTATACATGTCCCTCACCATATCTATATAACTCACCCATCCCTTCTTCTGTAAGACCTCCCTCAATAACTTCCGTGGTACTCTGTCATAGGCTTTTTCTAGATCTATAAATACCATGTGTAACTTTCTTGGCAGCCCGAAACTTCTCAATAACTTCCCTTACAGCAAAAATAGGCTGCATTGTGGATTTTCCTGGCATAAACCCAAACTGACTTCCCCCAATTGCAGTTTTACCCCATAGTCGAGCTTCAATTACTCTCTCCCAAAGCTTCATCGTATGACTCATCAATTTAATACCTCTATAGTTCCCACATTCCTGAACATCACCCTTCCCTTTGAAGATAGGCACTAACCAGCGGTCCCACCATGCACCTGGCATTCTATCCCCCATAGCCAATCTATTGAATAACTTTGTGAGCCAGGAAATGGCAACATTCCCCAAGACCTTCCATACCTCTACTGGCTTCCCTAGCTTCATTTTTTTGCAATGCCTGAAGAATTTCCTCAGCCCTAACCTGCTCCACTTCTTCTCCATCATTATTTCTTCCAGTGAAAGGCTCATGCTCTACCCCCTCATTCATAAGCTTACTAAAATATTCCCCCACCTGTTTTGTACTGGCTCCCTACCCCACAATACTTTGCCCCCATTATCCTTGACACTCACCACCTTTTCAATATTCCTGCCTTTCCTCTCCTGAGCCCTAGCTATTCTATATACTGCCATTTCTCCTGCTCTGGTACCTAACTTGGCATACATGTCCACATATTTCTTATGCTTTGCTAAGGCTACCCGCTGTTTGGCCTCTATCTTGGCATGCTTGTATTCTATCTGGGCCTCCCTGTTTCCATTGTGCCACCAAGTCTTGAAAGCATCTTCTTTTTAACTGCCATCTGTACCTCCTCATCCCACCACCAAGTTTCTTTGCCTAATCGAGACCCCCTACTCGTACTGTCCCTAGTACCTTGTTTCCACAATCATGGATCTGTTGTGCTACCCTTGTCCACAGCTCTCCTGCAGTGCCATCTAAATCCCATGCTATCTTACCTGCCATTTTCTTAAACTCTTCCACCTTGTCTGGTAATGCCCACTACCTAATTGCTGTCTCTCCTCTATGTCTGACCACCTGTTTTGCACCCCTAGGTTTTAGGTCTAACACTACTAGCCTATGTTGTCCCGCTAGGTTTTCACTCGGTATCACTTTACAATCCTTGCACTCGTTTCTATCCTCACTCCGAATCATGAAGAGATCAATCTGGGATTCTCCTGCCATGCTCTTAAAAGTAATCAAATGTTCCTCTCGCTTCTGGAATAGTGTGTTTGCTAAAATTAACTTACGTGCCACTGCCACCTCCAGGATACTCTCCCCTGCTTTATTTCGCTCTTCATAGCCCCACCCACCATGAACCTCTTCATACCCTTCCCTACCTCTACCTACATGTCCATTAAAGTCCCCACCAATTATGACCCGTTTCTTCCTACTCAGGCCCAATATCAGGTCATCAAACTGTTCCCAGAATGCTCGTTTCCTGGCTGTATCTAATCCAACAAACTACATTTATAACATTGCCACCCCAAACTACCTTTACTACTAACAGCCTACTATGTATCTGCCTAACCTCAACCACACTGTCTGAGTTCCTGATCTAGGACAATTCTCACTCCATTTCTACCCTCCTCAATACTTGCATAAATTAATTTATACCCATCCCCAATGCCCCTGGATTTATCACCTTTCCATCTTGTCTCCTGCAGACATACAACATTTACCCTCCTAGCCTTTAGCACACTAGATAACTTCCTAGTCTTCCCTGTCAAACTCCCTATATTCCAGGTGCCAAACCTAAGTTTAGTACCTCCACTTCTACCACTACTTCCAAGACCTCCTTGTTGTTGATGCTGGACTCGCTTCTTTAGCCCCACCCGTCCACTGTGGGGTAGCCCTCGCCAATTTATCACAGCCACCGGGCGTTGCAGCTGCGTGACCCTCCACTTTTGCACCCGGGCTGGGGGACCGGCAATGGCGTGGTTTGGTTTTGGTCTGCCTTGAGTATTTTATGCCCTCAGTACCCTCTATAACTGGCGGGCATTTCCCTATCTGCCACCTGGGGAGGCACCCGATAGGGGACCAACAACCCCCACCGGTAAATATTATTTAATAAAAAAAACAAATACAATTTATATTAATATCAACAGCTGTTTAATTCACAAATTTAAATAGTGGCATTAAAATATAATTAAATAATCAAAAAATAGAAATGATTTCTTGCTTATAAGTAGAGGAAGTACGACTTCAACTTAAACACAGTAATGGAAGTATGCTCTGATGAAACACATACAATTGACCGCCGTGATGACTAAGATGAATACAAATGATAACCAAGCATTTAATGCAATTGGTTATGATGAAAAGTTTCTAATGATTAAAAAGATGCGTCTGGTCCACTGCTTACTGCAAACACTCCACACTACCAGAAGCAAGAATGATAAAGAATGAATAATGCAGCTCTTTTTTATACACAGAAGCTGTCAAATAATTTTATCATGTGTCCATGACCCATGAACGTATTGTAGTAAAACCATATCGAAAATAATCAGTAACTGATACCAGACACGGATTAACAGATTCTAAATCTAAAGTGATACCAACTGGTCTAGGTTCACCACCATGTACCACAGCGTAAGGAGAAATCTGCAAAGAACTATGAACAGCAGTATTGCATTCATAAACTGCAAAAGGAAGATACTCAGGCCACTTGTGAAAATCCCATAACAAGCTTAGCTAATAACTGAGAAATGGTTTTTACAGCATTCTCTACCTGAACATCACAAGGTGAATTATAAGCCGAAGTATTAATTTTTTGTTTCCATTAATTGCAACAATTCAGATACTATGCAACTTAAAATGGAAGTACCTCTATCTGATAACACACGACATGGAAATCTATATTTGAGCTTGACATCATATAACAAAAATCTGGCTACAGTTGAAGCAGATTTACGAAAAGTATCAATAGCAATAAGCACACAATTATATCCCAACAAAGTCAATAGCTGTAGTATGGAGTATTGACACCACAGGTATTGGTTGCAGAAGACCAGCAACCTTTTGATTACTTTTAGCTCGGAATTGACAAGCATCACAAGAATTTACAAATGTCTATATCAGCCATCATTATCGGCCAAAAATACAGATGCCTTAGCTTGTAATATACTTTTTGGAACATATGTGTCCTGCAAAAGGATCACCATCAGCATTAGCCAATAATTGTTGTCTAAGCTGAAAATACACTAGGAAACCCACTTGGTCAGGAAGATATCTTAATTTTAATTCTTATCACCATGTAAACCAAAAGAAATTAGTAATAAAAAGTCTCATAAATAGAGAGCTACTACACTTCCCTTATCTAATCAATTAAGGAAATCTAATATTAACGTAAAAAAATTCTTTCTAATAATAACTACCACTTACCATTAATTAACCAGATAATTTCAAACAGCAAAAGAAAAAAATAAAGAATAATGCTAAACAAAATAAATCGAACTATCTGGTTTTCTATTCCATATATTTTTGGCCTTTCTGAAGAAATGAAAACAGTTTTCACTATTGCCAGTATAAATGTGACCTTCAAAAATAACAATACCTTGAAACAAAAAATTGATAAAATTGATTGCAAAGATTGTAATGCTTGCTACATTGGCCAAACAAAACAATATTTAAAAAAATAGAATGTAATACACACAAGAATGAAAACAAAAATTTAAATAACAGCCATAGTGCCATTTACAAGCATGCCATTTCACAACAACACATAATTGATTGGGAAAAATCCTCAAATTTTATCTACAGAAACTAATAATTTAAAAAGAAATTTTAAAGAAATGTTCTTTATTAAAAATGTAACAACCATTAACTCATGATCCCGCCAAAACCATAGCCTGGTGTAAACAACTCATACTTGTTCCTCCCTCGCTCTCTGACATACTTAAGTGGCAGATTAATACTCTTAGGACCATGGTCACTTGGACCTGATTACACCTTGTAGGTGTACACAGGTCCAAGATATAAAAAGACCATGTTCCTCTTTGTCCACTCTTGCTCAACTTTTGTTCTACATAGATTTTCACATCCGTTTCACATCATGGGACAGTGGACACACCTTTGATTATGTATATTCATTCTTGTAATGTTCATGTTCCTCGACAAGAATGAGTAAGTGTTTACAATAAGAAACTATGTTGTCTTCTGTATCGAAACTAATACTTCTCTAGACAAGCCAGAGTCACCACAAGGCAAGGAGACATAGTGATCCCGAAGGAGCAACAACATCTTCCAGCCAAGAAGGAAGATGTACATCAATGGCGGCCAGAAGAGATGATCACCATCCTTCTTAGCAGACTACACCCCTACGCAGAAGGATGATCACAATCTATCACCATCCGACTATTTCTATAGCTCGAATTTTCTCTGTACGGTCACTGCGCGATCAAGAGAAGAAATGAGTTATAGAAAAACACCATAATGAATTAGTAATTATTCATAATATCGCCATAAAGATCACATTTGGTAAAGGTGCGGGGTATGCCTCCATTTTGCCTTTTCCGATCGGTCTACAGAAGATGTCCTTTGTCCATAGTCTCGTGACTGCATCACTAGTCTGTCCGCCCTTTTTATGTAGGGGCCACGTGTTGAAAGATCAGCGATTGCATCAGTGGTCGACCGCATGGCACCGATTCTGTTGAACCGTGCATTGAAAGAGACTGTGATCAAACATCACTGGTTGACTACACGATTCTATTGTCCTGTCCATGTCGAAGCAGAGGAAACTAATATGCATGGGCAGTCTGCTGGATAGAACCTCACTTCGTCGTAAGAGGCACCGAGCTCCATAAGCCACTGTAAGCACGTGGGCAACACCTTGGCATCAGTTTTTTTTTGGACATCCGTGTTTGTCTTTGTGTATTTTATGTTTTTGTGTTTTCATCATTATCATCCCTTTTGTCTTAATTCTTATTTCATTTCAAGGGGCACTATTTATCATCCTCTGCATCATTGGTTGATAGAGAAACTTCAGCCACATTCTTTTTTACTCTCTGGGGTGCATTTATTCATCAAAACTCCATATCATGAATAAATAAAGCTCATCTACTTGTCTTTACACCTTTTAATAGGCCTTTTGAGAAATGTCTCTCAACATTCCTTTTACTCTTCACCCTTTATTTTAATTTTCAAGATGTTTTTCATCAAACTCCATATCATTGTTTGTTGAAGAACATGACTTAACACACATTTTATCTTGTCATGCATCAAAAACCACGACATCACAGATATAGCTAATCGGACAGCTCTTAGCCGCACTCTGTTGGTTACCAAGAGCAGTACGAGTCACACTACGATCTATCATACAGACGACGCACCAGGTCAATACGTTTGACCTGAAGAGCACGAGTGCTATAGAAACTACGAGCATGCAGAACACCAGCACGCATACCCGACTTACGATCTTACGAGGGAGACCTCTGACACGGGTCCGGGCACTACTGCCCCATATCGGAGCCACCTCCTGTAAATACCAATCACGACAACAGTGTTTCAGCCAACATACCAATAATGATGGTAGACCAAATCTCCGCATCAATTTGGGAGATGGATGACCTCGCTACCTGGCATGGCATCCTAGAGGCCCTTAACATCACCACCACTGCCTTGGGGCATACTACAAATGAGATGGTAGCCATGTTAACCCCTGGTGGTGGGCCTTCACTACAAAGATGCCCTTGTTGCCGCCGAATGCTGAAAAATACTTGTATGCCTAAAGAAGTCAGATAGCACAGCATTAGTGGTAGTAGTCCGAAGATCACTCACTGTTAATGGATATGATGTCCGCATGCTTGTGGACACTGGAGCTCACGGCAGTGTCATCGCCAATAGCCTAGCAAAATGGCTCCAACTCAACATCGAGCCCATTGCTCGTCCTCCTAAAATCGAGGGAGTTAGAGGAGCCACGTTCACCATTGCAGGGCAGATTTTTGCCACTGTGGAAATAGTCAATCAATCTGCCACGGGCTGCCTGCTGATTATCACTGGCCCACCCGATGCCATTCTAGGCCGACACCTGGGTGGGGCACTGCAACTCCTTGTGTTCATGCAGACTAACAAAGTCTACTTTGAAGACGACCTCTTTGAACCAATGCTCCAAAGGCAGTGTATTCAGGCATATGTCAATTGCCTTAGAAGACATTACACCGCACTCTTGGGGAGATGGTCACTGCTCCCATTGAAGTCAAGACTATACAGCAATGAAACGAGCACCTGGTAGTCATAGGGCTAACAACTCACTGGCCGAGGGATGGTACTAGTGGAGGTATAGGCCTCTAGAATCCTAATGGACCAAAACCTTTTCGTGGTCTCTTCCGATGAGAAGCTACGTGACTGAAGGGGAGTCTGTGGCTTCTGGCATTATGCAAGGCCGCAACAGCAACAGCTTCCTGGTCGAAGTCCTGAATACCACTACAAAGCCATTAACCCCATCTCACCGTCGCCTGTGCACCCTGTACCCTGTGCGCCTGTGTACGGAGGGAGGTGCCGCTGGTTTTGACCGGGCGGATACCTCCAGGAGGAACTTGGACTGCTCCTATGGGAGTTGGTCAGAGTTCTTCCGGCCATTTAGCGGCCAGTGGTCCAATTGTTGGAACCACCGGAAACTGAGCATCCAGCTGACACTTCAGGGGACCAAAGCAGGGCACCATAGCGGGTAAGTACTATGCCGTGGACGCCTGTTCCGGCCATCACGTGGGAGATACAGGTGTTTGGGTTTTCAACCCAGTCCACTCGTTCATACAGTATGATGGATGGGAGGACATGACGCCCTTTCTCCGGCAGGTCGAAGCCAAAGCTAGAGCTCAGTGCTGGACGGATGAGGCTGGATGCAGTTACTTAACGTATCTGCTGGATGGTTCGGCTGAGGAATACTACACCAGTTTGGTGTAGTTTCAGCCGGACCTAAACTGGCCGGAGCTAAAAGAGGCTTTGTTCCAGCGGTTCGGAACCAAGAATCAGGCCCAGGCCTGTTTCGACCGTTTCAAATCAATGAAACAGGGCCGATCAAGTCACTACAGGCGTTCTACTGGTGGTTTACTGAGCTGGCGGAACGAGTTTCTGCTCGAGAGGACAGTCTTGTCCACTCTTCCGTTTCAAGAAGAAACTGCAGCCGGTGATCCTCAAACCGCTTTGTGGATTGAGGGCCGAAATGGTGCGGGCGTTCTCCGCCGAAGCAATGTTGGTCGAGGCTGATATGCTGATGGCGGGAGAATTGCCTGTCCGTACTTTGATGGTACCAGAGATCAAACTACGGTTAAGGCCTCCAGTGCTGTAGCACAGCCCAAAGGCTCTGCTAAGTCTACCTCTAACCCTTCGTGTACAAAGGCAACTGCTCCGTCCAGTGCGGATGGAGCAACTGCCAAGACTGGAATGAAGAAGGGCAAAAAGACTAAGCAGCAGCGCCAGGGTGGAAATCAGTCCACAGCAGCACCATCTGGGTCCGGCCAAATGGCTAATGGTAGAGGTCCCACCCGAAGGCAACCATGTTCTTGCTTTAAGTGCAACCAAATGGGTCACTTGAAGGATTGTCCGAAGGCTACGGCCTAAGGACAGGTTGCCAGGGTGACACTTGGCAAAAGCCATGTGGTGCGGTACTGGCCGGGTCTAGCACCTGTGGTGCTGCAGGGCCATGAGTATCTCTGTTCACCGTGGCACGTGATGAATGTTCGCCTTAGTTAAACCACTGCCGATCGCTGCAGAACTGATTTGCAGTCGACTGGGTATGCTAAAAAACTCAAGTGTCCGACAAAGCCGGCGAACTGACGAAAAGACGTACCTTCCGACAGTTTCCAAATATGTGGGTATCCTGCTGGAAGCAGGGGTGCCTCTGGTGAGGTCTGCAGACCCGGAAATTACCAGTTGGGTGTTTCCGAAGCCATGCCCCACATTGAAAGCTGTGCTGGCCCATCTGGAGAGCTGGGTGGTACCTTGTTTTCCTATTCGTAGGGGAGAAGGTCCGGAAAGTATGGGCATTGCGAGGGCTTCAGGCGTTGGTGTGCCCATGCTGTTGCCCAGGCCGGGTAGGTATCCTGGTTTGATTGGAAACCAACCCACCAAGCTACCGATATGGCCATTCTTTACGGATGGGAAAACAGATTAGGCTCAGAAAAGTATTGTTGTGTGGCAACCTGGTCTGCTCAATTTCAAATTTTGGATTGAGCAGACGAATTCCCTATGGTGGTCTGCCTGACAGCTATAGTAGGCTGTTGGGACGGACGCCATTTTGGTGCCAGCAGACCTCTCACCATTAAGTCAATAGGTGAGAGGTCAGAAGTGACCTCTGTCAACTCCAGGTGGAGTTGCCTGGAGGTTTCCTGTGGCCTGGTCAGCCATAGGATCTGGGCAGTGTGTTGTGGGCTGGAGACTGGAGAGGTCAACTGGATCATCTATGCTGGAGGCCAAGGAGGCCTTCATGGTGGCATCTTTTATTCTGTTGGTTGTGCCTTGTGGTTGTGGCCTTTGCTTTGGTTTTATGGTGTTGGGCTCATCGAAATTGACCAGCCAAATGTGCAAATACCTGCACTGTCTTCATTCATCTGTAAGTGTAAATAAATACACTCAATTCATCTATTTATACTTGTGTCTATGTCTTTTATTTGGGGAGTACCGCGGAGGGTGGGATTTCCGGTTGTTGGGGATTCTACACCGTCTTTTACCATCTTTTTTCGGCCAGTACTCGTGTCGGCTCGCGTTGAAACCGGTGTTTCACCGCGATATCCTCGGCATGGTGGCGTGGTTTTTCGTCATGTCCTTCGGGGGGTGGCTCCTGGGAGCTGACACATCCCAAGGTTCACCGTGGGGAGGGGGCTACGGGTGCGGTCCCGTCCCCGTATTGGAGCTGGTTGACGGTAAGTTTTTGCATTTTAATTTACCGATAGTGACGATCCGGTCGGGACGTTACAATTGGTGGAGGTGCTGGGTATCTGTACCCCGTCTCGCACGGTTATTTACCGTGGATTTGACCGTTTAGTCAGTCAAATTACCGTGCAGTGCGAGTACGCATCTGGGTGTGGACTTTGGTCCGTGGGACAGCCGCAGAAATCACTGTTGACCGTGATTTTACCGTTAATTACCGTGGGGCGCGGACTACTGTCCGTGGTACCATGGTTTTAGGTGGTGTACGGTGATTTTACCGCAAGTAAATTGTGTTGTGCGTACTTTCTTCCGTGGAACCACTGTAGAAAGTGGTGCACAGTCATTTACTGAGAAGTACACCGTGGGAAACGGACTTTTGTCCGTTATAGAAACCGGTAGGGTCGAACTCTGACCATCCATTATCGGGGGACACAGACTTTTGCCCGTGATACCGCGGTTTCGTACAGTCCCATCTGTTCGTCACGGTGTTTTGCGGACGTTTGTCCGTGAATTTACTGTTTTCGACGGTGGATACCGTGGATCCTGGATCCGTGGATCCTGCACCTCACCACTAGGCATGTAGGGCAAGGGGGCAAACTAGCTATCCTACTGGGCCACCACGGCCTCCAATGTGGAGCATGGTTTTGAAAATATTCAACTTTTAATTTCCGAGTCTGCAGACCTCGCCAGAGGCACCCCTGCCTTCCGCAGGACATCTACCACCACCCGGAGGTAAGTTCCTCATCAGAACATCAACTATGACGGGCACCTGAGCTTTGAAGCATTACCTGTCGCTCACCACTCAGTTCAGTGGCGACTGGTGTCAGTTTAACGAATATTTCTCTTCGTCATCCACGAGTCGGTAGTAGAACTGACCATCATGAATGGTGGCCAGGAACTTGCGACCCTCCAGCCACACTGGCGCTAAGCCAGGCATTGGCTGTAGTTTTGGTTTTCACCAGGTAACACTGGTGACTTATCCTTTAGCCCTAGCCTTTGGACAATTCTTTTCAGGTGCCCCATTTGGTTGCACCCGAAACAAGGACCTAGTCGCCGGAGTGAATCTCCTGAACGGTCCACACTCCGAGGCGTTGCCGCCGGCTGGCCTCCACCGGAACCTGCCTTCTTTTTGCCTCCGGTCTTGGCCACCGCCTTGTCCGACTTGGACTGAGCAGCGGCCTTCGCACCCAGGTTGTTCAAAAATGAAGCCCTGGCAGAGCTCCCAGAGCTAGCTGTGGAACCAGAGGTCTGGGTGTTAGCCCATCCCCTGAGACCACTCGAGCAAATCGGCTTCCACAAGCCGTGCCCTACGGGCGTATGCTTCGACCGTCTCGGCCTGGCACCCGATCAATTGATCAGTGATAGCCGTCAGGAGCTTCCATTTGAAGCGAATGAGCCGATAGCTCTCGTCTTCGCCCGGAGACGTTCTGACAGTTGCAAGAACCGCCAATAGAATGCCTAAACAGACTTGGTGGAACCCTGCTTCATCGTCTCAAATTCCGCAAAGCAGAGGCGAGCCTGATTACTCAAACTGAAGTGGCTACGCATAGCGTCCTTCAGTTCAGTCCAGGTGAGGTCCGGAAGAGTTTTTGCCAAAGAGGCGTAGTACTTTTTGGCCGGACTGTCCAGCAGAAACAAAGAAACTGCACCTGGACTCGTCCGTCCAGTGCTGAGCTCGGGCTTTCGCTTTGAACTTGTGGTGAAAAGGTGCCAAATCCTCTCTGCCGTCGTAACGAGCAAAAGAGTGGACCGGGTTAAAAAACCCGAACGCCTGAACCTCCGCTGGAACCGCTGGACGGTCCAGTTGGGACGTTACACTATCTCTGTACAAGGTGCATGCATGTCCCCCATTTTCCCGCTTTGCAAAACTTTACCCTGCCACCTATAGCTGGAGTACATGGCTGGAGTATGAGGATGTACTCTTGGCAAAGTTGGGGGTATGTAACACCCAGTAACTGTTGATCCCGCCAAAACCATATGCTTGGGGTAAACAACTCATACTTGTCCCTCCCTCCCTCTCTGACTCATACTTAAGTGGTGGATTGATTCTCTTAGGACCATGGTCACTTGTACCTAATTACACCTCGTAGGTGTACACAGGTCCAAGGTATAAAAAGACCATGTTCCTCTTTGTTCTTTGTCCACTCTTGATCAACTTTTGTTCTCTGTAGATTTTCACATCTATCACTTCACAGGCCCGTGGACGCACCTTTGATTATGTATTGTAATGTTCATGTTTCTCGACAAAGAATGAATAAAATTGTTTACAATCAGAAACTACGTTTTCTGTATCGAAACTAATATTTCTCTAGACCTCTCACCACAAGGCAAGGAGACATAGTGATCCCGAAGGAGCAACAACATCTTCCAGCCAAGAAGGAAGATGTTCATCAATGGCGGCCAGAAGAGATGGTCACCATCCTTCTGAGCAGACTACACCAATATGCAGAAGGATGATCGCCATTCGACTACTTCTATAACTCGAATTTTCTCCGTGCGGTCACGAGAAGAAACGAGTTATAGAAAAACTAGAAAAAATGAATTGGTAATTATTCAGGAGGTCACCATAAAGCTCATAAAAAAACAGAAAAATTATATAAATTTAAGGTCAGATACTGAAGGCCTGTCTCATCAATATGCTAATTTAATCTAATCTTTTAAAAAATGTTTGACTACCTGCATTCCTCCCTACTGATTTCATATAAATATTGAGACGTTTGGGCCCGCCGCTTATTTTTGCTTTTTAGTGCTTTCGTTTTTTTTGGGGGGGTTTTTAAAGCTTAACGTCACCCTGTATTTTGTTTGGCTTCTGTGCCACTCTTTACTTTTGGTACCAAGTGACCCAGATTTCATATTTAGATCTTTACCTTTTAATTTCCCCCTCGTTTTTACTTCCACATGAGTGGATTTATTCATTTTTAATTATTTTGTTTTCGTTTTCTCTGTTATCACCTATGTGTGATAACAGAGGATGTGAGTCAGGGATTTTGGCCAAATGGATCAATCTGTTGATTTTTTCATTTGGGCCAAAAAGTTAAATTAACCAATTACAAGTTTGTGCCTTGCGAATCCGACTTCTGGATTCTCAGGGTATAAAAAGGGTTACATTTTTGTATTCGAGAGAGCGATTCTTAACAGACCGAACCTATGCCCGATTTTGGGTATTTTGGTAAGATTGTAAGTATATTTAACACTAATTTCGGGGCAGAGAGATGAATCGGAAGTCTGAGAGATACAGAGACTAAAGATCCTCAAGACTGTGAAAGTCTTTAGCCAGAGACTAGTGAGGACACAAAATAGACGTTATATTGGTCTAGTCCTCCCGGGCCAGTAGAATTAGTGACCTAGCACTCACTATCAATACGAGTGAAAACTCGCTCGTATCCCTTTAAAAGAGCAGATTCTACTAGTGGAAAAAGGTCCGTCACAATATACATGTAGTTGTCTCTCTTGGTGTTTCATTTAGTTTCTTTGTTGATGTTATCTTTACAATAGCTGTAATGCTTAAAATTTTATTATGTTGTTTAGAAGTGCCTATTTCAAAAGATTTTATTATTTTTTATAATTTTGTATAATTTTCAGGCGCTGAAGATGATTCAATTAGAGTCGAAATGTTAGCCATTTTTACTAAAAAATATTTTATCCAAATTTATATGGCATATTTTACTATCCCTGAGTGAAAATTTCTCTTTTTTAACTCATTGGAATGTCTTGTGACTAAAAAAATAAAAAAAGAATTTTATATATAATATCTCAGGTCTGTGTGTGTGTGGAGTAACTGTACAAAACCATTGAAGCACGTCGGAATTTATATAAATTTGAATAAATGAACCGTTTTTTTTTTTTTCTCTCAAGGTCAACTATATGTTGAACTCTTCCTTTGGAAAGTGTAGAAGGGGGAGAGAGAGAAAAGTGGGAGGGGGTGAGGGGAAATGTTGGAAAGTGTAGAAGGGGAGAGAGAGAGAAAAGTGGGAGGGGTGACTGAAATTGAAATGAAAGGAGTAAAAAAAGAAAAAAACGACACGCATGCACACAAATGCCTGTGAATTTTGCTCCCGTCATTTATGACGGGTTACCCCACTAGTACTTTTATAATTTTGGTAATAATTTAGTAAGCTCAGAAAGCTCTGCTACCATATGTAAGGGTATAGTGTGTAGGGTATAGTTAATTAATAATCCCTTAGCTAAGAAAATTCCAGTGAGACAAAAATTACTATTTAAATATTATTTAATATACCAAAAAACAAATAAAATATATTAATATCAACAGCTGTTTAGTTCACAAATTTAAATAAATAGTGGCATTAAAATATAATTAAATAATCAAAAATAGAAATAAGGTTTCTTGCTTATAAGTTTAGAGGACGTATGACTTCAACTCTACCCAGACTTAAACACAGTAATGGAGCCAAACATGGAGTTAGGGTGTTCATGCAAACCAGTTCTGTTTCTTGGTGGATCTAATGCAAAACCAGATATAGTTAAAAAAAATTCATCTGATGATGACTATGATGAAGATGTAACGTCCCGCCGGACCGTCACAATAACCCCAGTAAGTTCACCCCACAAAGGACGTAAAAACTTACCGCTTAACCGGCTCCTTACGGGGACGGGACCGTACCCGTAGCCATCTCCCGCACGGTGCTCCCTGAGTTGTGCCGGCTCCACGGAGCCACCCTCGACGGACACGACGAAAAACCACGCCGCCACGCCGAGAATATCGCGGTAGAACTCCGGTTCTACCGCGAGCCGACACGAAGACCGGCCGAAACAAGTCGGAAACAGGACGGTGGTGATTCCCCAACCGGTAATCCCACCCTCCCACGCGGTACTTCCCCAAAGAAACGACACGGACACAAAGTAAGATGAATAAAACAGTGTTTAATTACACTTACGATGGTTAAATAAGATGAATACGACGGCAGTAGTAATATTTACACAACTTGGCTGGTAACCTTCTACCAGCCAAGCCCCCATAAATATATACAGCAAAAGGCCTAAATGCCAAGGCACAGTGGCACAACAAAAGAGGATCCAAAGAGCTGGACAGTGGAGGTCCACTTGACCTCCACCCACAGGTCTAGTCACTTGTCTAGCCTACAACCAACTGCCCCGATCCTGTGGTTGACTAGGCCACAGGAAACCTCCAGGCAACTCCACCTGGAGGGGACAGAGGTCACTTCTGACCTCTCACCCATAGACTTCATGGTGAGAGGTCTGCTGGCACCAAAATGGCGTCCGACCTAACAGCCTACTGTAGCTGTCAGGCAGACCACCATAGGGAAATTCGTCTGCTCAATCAAATTTAAAAATTGAGCAGACCAGGTTGCCACAATCCTCTCAACTTCCCTGTTCCGTCTCGGGAACAGGTCAGTCGAGCCAGCCAGGATTGCTCCCCGAACCTGACCTTCTTAGGTATCGGACGGCTTCTCTGGCGGTGTCGCGAAAGTGGAGCCCATCCACTCCGCAGCCCACCGACGTGCCCACCACAAGCACATCTGGGTGTTACGCCACCCAAAACCAGTATCGAAGACCGTCCCCCTAAGACGGCTTTCCTCCAGGGCTCGGAATTCCTCGAAAGGACTATCCTGGAGTTGCGGGACGCGTGTGAAGCATCCGACTTAGGGCAACCGCGGGCTCGGTCTCGCACCCTGGTAGAGGCTCAGTAATAAACTGACCAGCCGTACCTCCTAAGTCGCATCCCAGCAAACGTTGGATGAATGGGGCTGCACGCCGGGCTAGACGAACTATCCCGGCATCTAGCCCCACCACATCCAAAATAGCAAACGTTTGCTGGACCGGATTTACGACCATAACAACCGGAAAACCTCCACAACCAAGCGCCACAACATGGCGCATGTTGTACGGCGGTAGCCTTGCTACCCACGGCTCTGGAAGTGGCTCATCCAGACGGTAGTAGCCGTGGTATTGGCAACCCTCCATTCCCGGTTGGTCCTGCCAGAGACCAAGCCGGTTATTCAGATACACCTCTGCATCTGAATACGGGGGCAATGCGCCAATACGCCGTCCCTCAGCCTCAGGCCTAGGGGAGGTTGACGTTTCAGGTCCTAGGGTATCGAATACCCTGCCGCCATGGACCGGAGAGAAGGTTGTACCCCCACTGGGGGTCACGGGGTCACGTTTAGCGGGAACACTAACTCCTGCACCCGAGGTTCCTTCGCCCTTAGGTGAGGGCAAAGTCACCCGGTGCAGGGTTCCCACTGCTCGAACCCGCAGGCTCGAGACCGCATCCATCTTCGGGGAGGATGGAGGCGTGCCGACCAAAACGTCGCGCATCGACCTACCATCCATCCGCGCCGCCTCAACGGGGGACGGGTATGGACCGGTTGACTCCCGGCCGGCGTGCTTGCCTGAGCACGCCGGGACTCCTCCTTTTCCGCCACGACGCCTCTAGTTTCGGCTCCCTGGCGCCTACTACTGGAGGGTGTCGGACTTCCCTTCCTCTCACGTTTGGACCTCTTATGGTCCTTCTTCTTTTTCTTTTTCTTCCCGTGAGAGGAAGGTTGACCATGCGTCGGGTCAGACTTAACTGACCCCGACGACTTACTGGGCCGATCAGGATTAGGCGGGTGGTTAGCCCCCTTCGCCTTCTCGGACTCCTTCGAAGGTTTTCCAGCCGGAGCCGTACTCTTCCTCGTAGAAGTGCCCTTAGCCGAGGTGACAGTCGAGGATGACTGTCCGGAGACAAATCTTCCTCGACCATCCCGAAGGAGAGACTTCTCCTTCGGTGCAAGAGTCGGCTGACTCTTGCCACCAGTCGCTTTGGCTTCCGCACCATGGGCTGGTGCACTGGAAGCCTGCATCGCCTCCCTCTCGGCGATTCGCTTCTGGCCAGCGATGGTCGTGGCACTCGCAATTGGCGGGATACCACGACCGACAGGAGGTACCCTGTTTTGAGCGGACTCCGGGCGGGCATTCCCTGCAGGGGAGGGAGCTCCGCAGCCCGGCGCTCAAACTCCTGCCGCTCTCCTGCACCGACCGCACGAGCGATCTGTCGGTGCAGGCTCGCTGCTTGAGCTTGAAGCCGTTTGAGCTTATCCTCTAAGCTCTCGGGCTTCCGAGGTTCGGAGGCCTTTCCTCGACCGGAGGACCTGGCCTTCTTACCTCGAGAGCGTTCAGCCACTGGTGGGGTGTGAGGGCGGGACCTCTTTTGTCCCTTGCCACCACCACCACTCACAGATTTTCCCATTTTACCGGGAGCAGGTACTGGAGGCTGGGTAGCCTTCTCCGCTCGCCGGTCCCTCTTCGGGTTGTCCGACCGCCAGCCGGAGGGGCCAGCTACTGCCTCGGGTGGACCCGATCCAGCAGCCGGCTTCTCTGGCCAAGCAGCCCCTGAACAACCTTCAGGGTGGGCGAGAGTTTCCGCTCGAAGCCCCACAGCAGGCGTGAACTTCTTCAACGCCTCCTCTTTGGCTTTGAGCATCTCCTCTCTCTCTGCGAGAGCCTTGGCTCTGGCAGTGATCCGTGCGGCTCCGGACTTTTTCTTGCGCTTCCTTGCGCCGTCCTTCCTCACCTGCACGGTTGGAAACTCCCCGACGAAGCACCGACGGTCCCCGACCAGGAAGCCACCTTCCTGGACCATGTCCCGTCTCGCTTCGTCCAACCGATCCAAGCGGTCTTCTTCTTCGGCCAAGGACACAGCCACGGCCTCCAAAGACATTGGATCGGCGGGAAGTACTCCGGGGGATCCCGTCCCAGACGGTTTACCCTCGGAGGCCGAACTACTCCCGTCAGACTCCGAAGAGCCCTCTGAAGAGGCGTTGCGGCTCCGCCACTGCCTTGAGGCGTCCACCACCGAATCAACGGTGGTTTCGACCTCCATCTCCGTGTCGATGACTAAGGACGCTCCCAAAGAGACGTCCTCACTGTCCTCGACCACCCTAGACCAGTCTAGGAGGTCTCGAACAGACGGAGACCCGGGTTCCGGGGTACTAGCGGTTACCACACCGGTAGCCGCTTTCCCACCATCAATACCCGCTTCTGCAGACTCACCAACCGGGGAAACTACCGCCGCCACCGACTGAACGGTGGTAGCAGCCGTATCCCTGGTGGGAGACTGCAGGTACCTGCCCCAGAAGGCTCCGACACCGGTCGGAGTCGACTGGGCAGATGCCGGACCTTCCACGGCCTCTGCCGCCGGGGAATCAACAGATTCCACGGTGGCGTCAGCCGTTTCCGGTCCGCCAGATGATGGGGAGCCCTCCGATCCCGACTCCAACAGCCTTGCATCCCCTGGATGCAGCGGGCTGAGGGAGGGGGACCGTTGGCCACTCCCGTCGACTTCCTCCTTCTCCTTCTCCGTGATGGGCCTGCGAAAAAGGGACAAAACCGTTAAAAACAAGTTTTCACCATGGAAAAGTGAATTCCACGGACTTTTACCGTGAGAATTCATGTTTTCACCGTCCAAAGTCGGTAATTCACGGTCAAAACCGTGTTTTACCGCCTTCTTACGGTGAAACCCACTTTTCCCCCTTTCTGAACCGGTAGAAGGAGTATTCCACTAGATTTCACCGTGCGAATCGCGGTTTCCACCGTCCAAAGTCGGTGAACCACGGTAAAAACCATGATTAACCACCTTCGGACGGTGAAAACACCCCTTCACCGAGTTCCGATGGTTGGAAAGGGCATTGCACGGACTTCTACCGTGCAAAATGCCGTTTTCACCGTCCAAAGTCGGCAATTCACGGTCAAAACCGTGTTTCACCGCCTTCGAACGGCGAAAACCACTCCCTGGCGAGCTTCTACCGCCCAAACACCGTCGAACTTGGGCCTTCCCAAGCGAAACGGCGCTCGGACGGGCTGAACCCGCCGGAAAAGTGCTTTCCATAGTGGCTTGGCCACCATGACAACAGTCATGGTGGCGAAACCACTCCCACCACGTGTGTATACGGTCAATGACCGTAAAACACACTGTTAACAACGAAAAGAGAACTGCCAACAGGCAGGAGAAGGAAATACCCTTAGAGGGACTTACTTTTCCAATGTTGCCCTCTTTTTCCAGCTCTTGGTGGCCTCTTTGATGGTGAATTTTGGTTATTTTTCTTGAACCACGTGCGGCCGGCGTTTTTTGTTTAAGTTTGCAAACAAAATGGCGCCTAGCCGCCAAATTCACCGTCTTAGCGGCTAATGGCCGTGCAGTAGCGGCTAATACGTCATCAGCCGCCCCATGCATGGTCACCATGGAGATTTCACCGTCGTCTGCCTTTTTAGGGGCAGGTACACGGTGAACTCTCCTACACCAAGACTGTAACTGGTGGGTAGAGACATTTACCGTCAATTCTCTTATATTGACGGTAATGGGAGCCTTCATGGAGGTTTTCACGGACGGATTTCTCCGTCCACGGACCGATTTCGTCGGGCCTTGGACCAGACACCTGGGGATGAGCCGCCCTGGGTTTCTACCGAAACCGTAGCTGGCCCCAAACACCGCAATGTCCGGCCGCCTCCTCTCCCAGCCGTCCGCCCACAGTAGCGGACTGCCGGCTCTACCCCACCACGGTAGGGGCACCCACAGGGTACCCCACAACCGGATACTCCCTATCCGAGGGTCGTACCCACTCACCTCAAACACCCTCGGTCTCCGCGGACGGAGATTATACCGAGGAGGTGGGGGGTCATCTCCCTCGGAGTCGGTAGACTCCTGCGAAGGAATGGCCGGTGGCTTTAGCGCCGGAGTCACTTCACTCCGCGCCGAAGCCTCCGTGGCATCGCTGTCTGCATCGGAGGAGGTTTCAGAGACACCAAGTCCATCTTCCTCTCTCACGGTACAGGTGGGTACATACGGCTTAAGATTATCGACATGAAACCAGTCGCGCACCTTCCGACCATACCCGTCTACGAACTCTATCTCGTAGACTAGGTCACAATACCGCGCGACCACCGTACCCCTCTCAGCTTTATATGCCAAGTTCCATTTCTTCGCCTGGCCGAGTTTCCCAGCCTGATCTCTTATCCACACCGGATCTCCCGGCTGGTAAAGAGGAGGCTGCACACGACCAGCGTCATACCGTTCCTTTTGCCTTTTCTGAGCAGCCGCCAAACGTTGACGAGTCTGCTCTTCTACGGCTTGCTGGTTGGGCAAGTCGCGGACTGGACCGTTCGGAAGGAGGTTATCAATCTCCATCCGCGGCTCACGGCCAAACAATAACTGATACGGAGAGACTTGCGTACTCTCCTGGACAGCTGTGTTATACGCCCACACGGCGGGCCGTAATTTATCCCACCAATCACGCTGTTCATTGAGGGGATCAAGGTACCGCTTGATGGTTTCCATTACGGTCTTATTCGTACGCTCCGTAAGCCCATTAGCTTGCGGATGGTACGCCGTCGTGAAGTGATGCGCTATATTATAGCGCTCCCGGAACTTCAGCAGGACTTTGCTGGAGAACTGGGACCCACGATCCGAGACAAGAGCTTTCGGTGTGCCATACACCGAAAGGATCTCGTCCTTCAGGAATTTCACCACACAGGCGGCCGTGGCCCTTCGTACCGTCCTTGCCACACCGTACCGGGTGAAATAGTCAACCATGATTAGTACATAGGTGACTCCACCCACGGAGGCAGGAAACGGTCCAACGAAGTCCATTCCCCAGGTATCAACTGGGTACCCCGGCACAATCGGTTGGAGAAATCCCTGACTACGAGCGAACTGTCGCGCTCTCTGACACACTAAACACGACTTAACATATTCGGCAGTGTCCCGCTTCATACCGATCCAGTAGAAGCGTGAGCGCAGTCTCTGGTAGGTCTTAAACATCCCGAAGTGACCAGCTTCGGGAATGTCATGTAGCTTCCTTAGGCAGAAAGCCCTGCATGACTTCGGGACTACCAACACAGTTCTCAACCGATCCTGGATGGACCTGATAGCAAACAAGTCATCTGCCACCACAAACTTGAACCGGAGGTTCGAGTTGGGGTCACGGAAGATTTCACTCTTCACTTTGGAGCACCAACCATCGGCCTCTTGCTCCTTGACCCAATCCACCTCGGAACGGATGTGGTAAATAACCTCACCTATGTCGGCTTCGACGTATTCAGGTAAGGAAAGGTCCGCCACATCACGAACAGGATACCGACTCAAAGCGTCGGCATCCACGTGCAGTGTTCCCTTCCTATACTGAACCTTAAACCGGTACTCTTGAAGCTGCATCTGCCAACGCCCCAACCTGCCTTGCAGGTTCTTGGCTGTCTGCAGATAGCAAAGAGCGTGGTGATCAGTTACGATCACAAACTCCCGGTTAAAGATGTAAGGACGGAATTTACCCACGGCAAACATGACCGCCAAGCACTGCTGCTCGGTGACCGAATACCGTGTTTCCGCTCCTTTCATGAGTCGGCTTGCGTAGGCCAGAACACGGGGGACACTATCCTCCGGTAACTTCTGGTAGACTACGACTCCCAAGCCGTACCCACTAGCGTCGGTATGGATAATTACCTCACCACGCGGATCGTACATGGTGAGTACCGGCGCTTCGGTTAAAAATGCCTTTAACCGAGCAAACGCTAGTTTGCACTGATCCGACCACTCGAAGGACGCATCCTTCTTTGTCAGATCGTGCAAAGGCCTGGCCACCTTGGCGAAGTCCTTGATGAACCTTCGATAGTAACCGGCCAGTCCGAGAAAACTGCGGACGCCTGTCACTGTCGTCGGGACATCAAACTCCTGGACTGCCCGCACGAGATCCGGGTCCGGAGCAACTCCCTCGGCACTTACTACGTGACCGAGATAACGTACTTTGTTAAAGCCAAAGAAACATTTCTTCGGCTGGAGTTTCAGCTCCGCCCCTCGTAACAGTCCAAGGACAGTGGAGAGTCTCTCGAGAAACTGCTCGAAAGTGTTCCCAAAGACGATAATATCGTCCAGGTACACCAGACAAGTCTCCCACTTATGTCCTGCCAGTAAGAGGTCTAGCGCTCTTTGCATGGTGGCTGGAGCATTACAGAGTCCGAAAGGCATTTTCCGGAACTCAAACAGACCTTGAGAGCAAATAAATGCCGTTTTCTCAATGTCTGGCTCAGCCATCCGAACCTGCCAGTAACCACTAGCCAGGTCCAAGGTAGCGAAGAACTTCGCACCGGCCAATGAGTCGAGCGCATCATCGATGCGAGGCAACGGATACTGATCCAGCTTTGTCTGGGCATTCAGTTTCCGGTAGTCCACGCAAAAACGAAAGCCACCATCCTTCTTG
The DNA here is from genome assembly GCA_036925085.1 of Brachycybe producta. Taxonomy (NCBI): domain Eukaryota; kingdom Metazoa; phylum Arthropoda; class Diplopoda; order Playtdesmida; family Andrognathidae; genus Brachycybe; species Brachycybe producta. The sequence continues at coordinate 4,328,315 of JAUPFP010000017.1, read as the reverse complement.
CGGACAAGCAAGATAGGGCTCGCGTAGGGACTACGCGAAAGTTGGATAACCCCTGCATCCAACATCTTCGCCACCTCTTCTTTCTCGACTGCTCTGGCCGCTGGAGCGGTTCGACGCAATCCTTCACGCACCGGAGGTTGCCCACCGGTATCGATCGTATGTTCGACCAGAGAGGTTTTACCCAACTCTGTGAAGTCGAACGCAAAATGATCCCGGCGTGCCAGCAGGAACTCTCGAAGCTGTCTCGCCTCTTCAGGCTTCAGATTGTCACCAATCTTAAGACACTTCAAGAGTGGGAGCCGTCACCACGTTGAGCACTTGGCATCCGTTTCCGGACGCCCCTCTCAACTTAGACGAGGACTTCCCTGGTCGAACCGTCCTCTGAGTGGGGTCTCCCCCTCTCAACTTAGACGGCTCTTCCAGCCCTACCACAATGGCAGCCTCCACAGCTTGAGCCGTGGCTACACCCTCTCCTGTTTCCAGGGCAATAGGTGCATTCCCCACGTTTTCAAGCCATATATCGTGCGTGCCAAGCCGGTTAGCTGCAGCGATACCTGCCACCGCTAACACACCACGTCCACCTAAGGCTTTCCGGTGCGGCTCCACGAGAAGCAGCTGGCCAGGGCCGGCATGCTCTACCAACGTCACGGATACGACACGTCGTACGTGGGCTGGTAGCCAGACATTCTCCCTCAGTTGCAGAGAACAAACTTCTCCACGCCCGATAGAGGTTCTGGTCTCGGGCAGCTCTGGTGAAACAATGTTCACCCACCCGTCAACCTGCTCGAGTGCAGGCGGATCCACTGGGAGTTGCCGTCCCTGAGGCAAAGCCTCTGGTATCGGCGATGGAATTGCTTCCACCTCCCTAGGTTCTGCAAGCGCTCGATCGGTGAATGCAGCTTGGAGGGCGTCTGGATGTGCCGTCCAGACATCCTCCCGGAAGTAAACCTTCCGGTGCACGATATCAACCATAAAGCCGAAACGTGAGGCGTGATCAACGCACAACAACGCTTCGCCCTCTCCTTTCACCAAAAGGAGAGGCACCTTGATGGTTTTCTTGTGGATGGTCAATTCCACATTAGTGACCCCTACTACCTCGATGGAGTGCCCACCCATTCCGAGAAGGAACGAAGGAACCGCCAGTTCCTCTATAGGCAACTCCATCACTCGTGCCGCCGTAATGCTTAGGACCAACACGTCGGCCCCGGTGTCTACGATCATCTCCAACAGACGATCGCCTATCGACACCCACACCCTCGGCGAACCTACGTCGTAGGCCCGGCTCTGAAGTTCAGGGATGGGAACCCGCGTGCTCCCACCATCGATCTTCTGCCTCCCGTCCACCTTACCGTCCACACCGGACGGTAATCCCAGACGTGCAGAAGACTGGGGAACAGTCTCACAAACTAGAGACTCCCCAGGCACCACGGGAGGTATGGGCACACCAACTCCTCCCGCCTGCTCGATGAGCGCACGATCCAGCACCTCACCACTAGGCATGTAGGGTGAGGGGGCAAACCAGCGATCCAGCTGGCTGCACACGGCCTCCAATGTGGAGCATGGCGATGGAAATACCCACTGGGTAATTTCCGGGTCCGCAGACCTCGCCAGAGGCACCCCTGCCTTCCGCAGGACATCCACATATTTGGAGACCGCCCGGAGGTACGTCCCTTGTTCAGAGCTCAGGCCGTGACAGGCACCTGAGCTTTGAAGCTTTACCGGTCGCACACCACTCAGTTCGGTTTTGACCGGCGGCGGTTTAACGAGGATCTCTCCTCGTCCTCCACGAGTCGATAGTAGAACTGGCCATCGTGAACGGTGGCCAGGTACTTACGACCCTCCAGCCAAACTGGTGCAACACCAGCGGTTGGCTGGAGGCTCTGACTTTCGTCAGGCACCACTCTAGCAACTTGTCCTTTGGCCGCAGCCTTCGGACAATCCTTCCTCAGGTGACCCATCTGGTTACACCCGAAACAAGGACCTAGTCGCCGGAGTGAATCTCCTGTACGGTCCGCACTTCGAGGCGTTGCCGCCGGCTGACCTCCACCAGAGCCTGCCTGCTTCTTCTTCTTGCCTCCGGTCTTGGCTCCTGCTTTGTCCGACTTGGACGGCGCAGCAGCCTTCGCACCCGTTTGGCTCGAAGATGAAGCCTTGGCAGAGCTCCCAGAGCTAGCCGTGGTTCCGGAGGACGGAGCGTTAGCCCGGTCCTGAGGAACCCCTCTTGTACGGGTAGGTAATTTACCTACCAGAAGCAAATCGGCCTCTACCAGCCGTGCCTTTCGGGCATATGCCTCCACCGTACCGGCCTTACAACCGATCAACTGATCAGTGATGGCCGTCTGGAGTTTCCGTTTGAAGCGAATGAGCCGACAGCTCTCGTCTTCGCCCGGAGACACTCGATCGGACAGTTCCAAGAACCGCCAGTAGAATGCCTGCACAGACTCGGTAGCCCCCTGTTTTATGGACTCGAATTCACCGAAACAGAGGCGAGCCTGATTGCTTGTGCTGAAGCGGCTACGCATAGCATCCTTCAGCTCAGTCCAGGTCAGGTCTGGAAGAGTTTCCACCAACGTGGCGTAATACTCTTCCGCCGGACCGTCCAGCAGAAACGTAAAGAAACTGCATCGGGACTCGTCCGTCCAGCGCTGAGCTCGGGCTTTCGCTTCGAACTTGCGGAGAAAAGGCGTCAAGTCCTCTCTGCCGTCGTAACGAGCAAAAGAGTGGACCGGGTTAAAGAACCCGAACGCCTGAACCTCCGCTGGAACCGCTGGAGCGGGCGTCCAAGCAGCGGCGCTAACCCTGCGAGGTTGCCTGCTCCGGTTCCCCGAAACGTCAGACTCCGACTCAGCTTCCGAGGGGATCATCATCTGAACCCTCGGCTGCTGTCTGGGTAGAGCAGGAGCTCCCCGGCCAAGTCCCCGAGGAGACGGCCTGGGGGCTACCCGCGGAGGGACCAACCGGGGAAGTACCGGTGGTTCCTCTCCCCGTGCGCCTTCACGCACGGGCGACAGTGAGAACCGAGGTGCCACCCTCGGCTCAACCGACGACCGGGACAGTCGTCCTTCCAACCGAAGGACATCTATCCCGTAAGCAATCTCCACGAGTTGCTGCTCGGATAGCCCGGCCAAAAAGGCCCGGCCCTCACGTGCAGTCTCGTCCGGGATTTCCACCATGTCCCTACGGGGCTGATCGCCACGTCCAACCGGACGGGCGACGGTGGAAACTTGGACAAGCGGCCGTGGCTGCTCGTCCTCCCCGGTGAGATCACCGTCGGACCCACTGTCTTCTACCAGGTATTCTCCCGGACGGACGTCACGGCGGCGTTTCCGCACCGTGACCCAGTCCTCCGGGAAATCCCCGCCTACGCTACCGCTGGGTCCCTCTGTTTCCAGAGGATCCCCGCCTTCCGCCCCCACAAGGGGACGGTCGACTACGCGGCCGCGTAACTCTAACCCCGCATCTGCTCCAAGTTCCCGACCTCCCGTCGGTACTTTTGGGGCTGACTCCATTTTTCACCGTAAACGAACGGTAAAATCTGGACAAAGCCACCAGATCTCGGGTTTCCACTGTCGAAAACGGTAAACTCACGGACAAAAGTCCGTAAAATACCGTACCGAACGGATGGAACCGTGCACAACCGCGGTATCACGGACAAAAGTCCGTGTCCCACGGTAAGGAACGGTCAGAGTTTGACCTTTACCGGTTTCTACCGCGGTATAACGGACAAAAGTCCGTCTCTCACGGTGTACTTCACGGTAAAAAACCTTTTACCACTTTCTACCGTGGACCAACGGACAAAAGTCCGTACACCACGGTGTACTTGCGGTAAAATACCGTACACCACCGAAAACCACGGTACCACGGACCGTAGTCCGTGCCCCACGGTAATTCGACGGTACCAATACGGTAACCGACGGTAAATTTACCGTTAACCACGGTGCAACGGACCAGAGTCCGTTCCCCACGGTAAACAACGGTAAATCAACGGTGAAACGGTGGTTTCCGCCGCTGTCCCACGGACCAAAGTCCGCGCCCAGTGACGTACTCTCACCGCACGGTGATTCGACCGACTTAACGGTCGAACTCACGGTAAATCACCGTGCGAGAGGCGGGGTACAGGTACCCGGCGGTACCCCACAAAGGACGTAAAAACTTACCGCTTAACCGGCTCCTTACGGGGACGGGACCGTACCCGTAGCCGTCTCCCGCACGGTGCTCCCTGAGTTGTGCCGGCTCCACGGAGCCACCCTCGACGGACACGACGAAAAACCACGCCGCCACGCCGAGAATATCGCGGTAGAACTCCGGTTCTACCGCGAGCCGACACGAAGACCGGCCGAAACAAGTCGGAAACAGGACGGTGGTGATTCCCCAACCGGTAATCCCACCCTCCCACGCGGTACTTCCCCAAAGAAACGACACGGACACAAAGTAAGATGAATAAAACAGTGTTTAATTACACTTACGATGGTTAAATAAGATGAATACGACGGCAGTAGTAATATTTACACAACTTGGCTGGTAACCTTCTACCAGCCAAGCCCCCATAAATATATACAGCAAAAGGCCTAAAGGCCAAGGCACAGTGGCACAACAAAAGAGGATCCAAAGAGCTGGACAGTGGAGGTCCACTTGACCTCCACCCACAGGTCTAGTCACTTGTCTAGCCTACAACCAACTGCCCCGATCCTGTGGTTGACTAGGCCACAGGAAACCTCCAGGCAACTCCACCTGGAGGGGACAGAGGTCACTTCTGACCTCTCACCCATAGACTTCATGGTGAGAGGTCTGCTGGCACCAAAATGGCGTCCGACCTAACAGCCTACTGTAGCTGTCAGGCAGACCACCATAGGGAAATTTGTCTGCTCAATCAAATTTAAAAATTGAGCAGACCAGGTTGCCACAAAGAAGACATGGCACACAATAGTGATAAACTGATGAGGTATGCTCTTATGAAACACATGCAAATGACCACATTTAATGCAATTGGTTATGATGAAAAGTTTCCAGTGATTAAAAATATGAATCTGGTCAACTGCTGGAATTGCAGCTATTTTTATACACAGAACCTATCAAAGAATGTTTTCATGTGACTTAACAACTTTTGCTTCATTCATGGTTTGCCAAGTTGCCACTTTGTGGCCATCTTGACAACCATTGTTTTGTGTTAAAGTTCTGTTTTTACTGCTGGCCCAGGCCAAGCCTGGCCAGCAGCATCTGTAAACACAGTGATTCATTAACTCAATTGTGGTTTATTTGGGTCTTTACTTGGGGGTTATTGGTGACCACACCAATAAGTGTGCTAACCAATAAGATTGGGTTACCGACTTGCACTACACGATACCTTTTGGATGGTTTGGTCTGGTCCCCTTTTTGTGCATTGGGGAGCCGGTATTTCGTCTCGTGTCCTGTTGTTTGCACAATAGTGTTAATGTGATACAGGATGGCACCACATACTTGGGTGTCCTGGAAACCACCCTTTAGGGCAAATGGTTTTAGTTTCAAACATCCTTTCAGGGCAAATGGTTTTAAGGCAAATTTCCCTTTAGGGCAAATGGTTTTAAGGCTATTGCCACTCTAGGGCAAATGGTCTTCATTCATCTCAAACATCATTTTAGGGCACATTTTTTTGGGGGCAAATGGTTTTAGTTTCAAACATCCTTTTGGGGCAAATGGTTTTAGTTTCAAACATCCTTTTAGGGCAAATGGTTTTAGTTTCAAACATCTTTTTAGGGCAAATGGTTTTAGTTTCAAACATCCTTTTAGGGCAAATGGTTTTAGTTTCAAACATCCTTTTAGGGCAAATGGTTTTAGTTTCAAACATCCTTTTAGGGCAAATGGTTTTAGTTTCAAACATCCTTTTAGGGCAAATGGTTTTAGTTTCAAACATCCTTTTAGGGCAAACGGTTTTAGTTTCAAACATCCTTTTAGGGCAAATGGTTTTAGTTTCAAACATCCTTTTAGGCCAAATGGTTTTAGTTTCAAACATCTTTTTAGGCCAAATGGTTTTAGTTTCAAACATCCTTTTAGGCCAAATGGTTTTAGTTTCAAACATCCTTTTAGGCCAAATGGTTTTAGTTTCAAACATCCCTTTAGGCCAAATGGTTTTAGTTTCAAACATCCCTTTAGGCCAAATGGTTTTAGTTTCAAACATCCCTTTAGGCCAAATGGTTTTAGTTTCAAACATCCCTTTAGGCCAAATGGTTTTAGTTTCAAACATCCCTTTAGGGTAAATGGTTTTAGTTTCAAACATCCCTTTAGGGCAAATGGTTTTAGTTTCAAACATCCTTTTAGGGCAAATGGTTTTAGTTTCAAACGTCCTTTTAGGGCAAATGGTTTTAGTTTCAAACGTCCTTTTAGGGCAAATGGTTTTAGTTTCAAACATCCTTTTAGGGCAAATGGTTTTAGTTTCAAACGTCCTTTTAGGGCAAATGATTTTAGTTTCAAACATCCTTTTAGGGCAAATGGTTTTAGTTTCAAACATCGTTTTAGGGCAAATGGTTTTAGTTTCAAACATCCTTTTAGGGCAAATGGTTTTAGTTTAAATGTCCCTTTAGGGCAAATAGTTTTAAGGAAATTTCTGTTTAGGGCAAATGCCACTTTAGGACAAACAGTTTTTGTTTCAAACATCCTTTTAGTGCAAATGGTTTTAGTTTCAAACTTCCTTTTAAGGTAAATTTACCTGTAGTACAAGTGGATTTAGGGCAAATGTTGTTTTAGGGCAAATGGTTTTAGTTTCAAACATCTTTTAGAGCAAATGGTTTTAAGGCAAAGGGCTATTCAACAAGAAGAACGGCGGGGTGGCACGGGTATCTTCATATTTTGCCCTATGCAACGCCATGTAACTCAACTAGTATATATATATATGTATATATATATATATATATATTTTGACTTTGACTTCAATTTCAAATTTAACTTCAACTGCATAAGTTGAAGTTTTCAAAAAGTGTTGACTTTGAATATATATAATATATATATATTATATATGTATACATGTATATATGTGTATATATATATATATATATATATATATATATATATATATATATATATACATGTATATATGTATGTATGTATGTATATATGTATATATGTATATATGTATATATGTATATATATATGTATATATGTATATATGTATGTATATATGTATATATGTATGTATATATGTATATATGTATGTATATATGTATATATGTATGTATATATGTATATATGTATATATGTATATATGTATGTATATGTGTATATATGTATGTATATATGTATATATGTATATATGTATGTATATATGTATGTATATATGTATGTATATGTATATATGTATGTATATATGTATATGTATATATGTATATGTGTATATGTATATGTATATGTATATATATATATATATGTATATATGTATATATGTATATATGTATATATGTATATATATATGTATATATATATGTATATATATATGTATATATATATGTATATATATATGTATATATATATGTATATGTATATGTATATGTATATATATATGTATATGTATATGTATATGTATATATATATATGTATATGTATATGTATATGTATATATATGTATATGTATATGTATATGTATATATATATGTATATGTATATATATATGTATATATATATGTATATGTATATATATATATGTATATGTATATATATATATATATATATATATATATGTATATGTATATATATGTATATTAGGGTGGTCCCTTGATATATATGGTAATTTTTAAATGCAAATATTTCATGTTCTGACCCGCCAGAATTGTTCTCCCAACCAAAAAAATAGTCTACATAAAAGTTTATAAATTTTAATTGATATTTAGAGGTAGCTCAATGAATTCAAAGTTTTCGTAATAGCGTAATCATTACGTATTCTCCTAAAATTATATACCATTGTTTATCTAGTGTCACTAATATTGAAATAATTAGAACGAACTATTTTGTATACATAAGTTACAATTAAAACACAACAATGTAATTTATGCACATTTTATTAACATTGGACCAAACATGTAATGACTATAAAGTAGCTAATGTAGTCTTTTTGCAATCTGGATAACGACTAGAATGTTCTTTCACAACTTGAAGCAAATACTGTTTCTGATCTTCATTTTTTGTTAATATTGGATTGTACTCTTTCATCAATGCCACACCTCTTTCAGCATTGTCATTCACAACTTGTAAATGTTTTATGATATCCTTAGCTTGCTTGTAGTATTCTCGCAGATGCCATATCTTTGGATCATGTTCTAAGAACCTTTTGGAAATGCCAAGATGGTCAAATAAGTGCATTGAGTTCTTCGATACAAAGTCTTCTATTCTCATATTAACGGAGCCACTGGCATTTTTGGATTCTCTTCAGAGGCTGATCTGCACCTTCCTTTTCATAAAGATATTTTAGCATTGCCTGTTTTGATTTGATTGGCACACTGTCATCAAAAAATGCCAATCCAACTAGTTCCTCACTTAAGTACCAAAAATGTCCCTCAATTTTCTTGCAAGTAACATTGGATATTGAAGGATTGATTTTTTTATAATCTCTAAGCTTTTGCAGAAGCTGTTGATCATTGAAAGCTGCAGTAATGGGAAGTGGGGCAGTGAACCAAGCCTTGATGTAGACATAAACAAGAAAGACACATATGTTGCATAGTCCTTTTTTTTCTCTTGCAGTGAGAGTAAACTGGTTACGAAACAGCCACATTTTTAGTGAGTATATTGCTTTGGACATTCATCTTGCCTGATGTACAGCCCCAGGGGCTAAAAATCGCACACCTCGTGGTGGTGTACCTCCCAGAAAGATAATAGCTAATTCTAAACATTCTCTGTAATTATCTCTGATTTTAGTGTCAGTTTGTTGAAGCTGGTTAGTACAGAATTCAATGACATTGTCTTTTTCATCTTTCATCACAAGCTGTACAGTTTCACTGCTGTCTAAAGACATGTAAGATGACTGGTCTATTTTAACCCAGAATTGCGTGAATTGCTTGAATATGATTACATCAGGGCCAGAAAAGGTACAACCCATGGCTTCATTAAATGCACTAGCAAGAACAAGTTCTAAGATATGGTGACGACATGAAAAGTACAGAAGATCCTTCTGCAATTTCTGCTCTAACAGAATACAAGTTCCATTTCTGTGACCTGTGTTGCTAAATGTGGTATCGAAGCACATAGCTTTCACTTGATCGACAACATCCCATTCTTTAAGGAAATCTGCAACAGCAGTTGCCTGACACCCCCCCCCCAGTGCCTGCCTGCAACTTAGGCACACCTAGAAGCTGGTTAACACCTAAAACCTGAAACAATCACAGGAAGCCGACCTTTTTCTCTCTGTGCAAATAGAAAATACTTGTCTTCTAGAATAGTAATCATTGTGAGGGCATCCTTATGAGCAATGTCAAATAAATTATCGAGGTCATCTTTAAGCTGACTCTCATGACTATGCTGAACAGCACTTTTCCTATTACAATTTTTTTTTCAGTTTGACCCACTTCTCATGAAGCTGTTCTGTCTTCTTAACACAATCCTGTTCATGTCTTATGGGAATCCAGGCTTTTTCCAAAAATACTGCAGCTTCTTTTACAGCACTACGGGAACTTTCACGGATTGTCTTTTTTAAGGTTCGGTGGTGATAAAAAATACACTGAGCACTTGTTTATTAGAGGGTAACTTTGATCCCTTGATAGAGGTCTCTTCTGGCCCAATAAGCCATAAAGTATTGGTTTTTCTGGCTGCAGTAGCCATAACTATTAATTTTTCACTTTACCTGCAATAATAGAGAAAAATCATAAAAAATAAAGAATTTCATATTCATTGAGCTACCCCTAAATACATATATACATATATATATACATATATACATATATATATATACATATATATATACATATATACATATATATATACATATATACATATATATATATATATATATACATATATATATATATATATATATATATATATATATATATATACATATATATATATATATATATATATATATATATATATATACATATACAAATATATATACATATATATACATATACATTAGGGTGGTCCTTATTTTTTTAAGTTTTTAAAAGTCTTTGTCTGACCCTCTCATGTTGTTCTACTATGTATAAAATTATGTTGTGCAAAGTTATATTACAGTCAAGCAATATTTAGGGGTAGCTCAATGAATATGAAATTCTTTCTTTTTTAAGATTTTTCTCTATTATTGCAGGTAAAGTGAAAAATTAATAGTTATGGCTACTGCAACCAGAAAGACCAATACTTTGTGGCTTATTGGGTCAGAAGAGACCTCTATCAAGGGATCCAAGTTACCCTCTAATAAACAAGTGCTCAGTGTATTTTTTTATCACCACCGAACCTTAAAAAAAACAATCCGTGAAAGTTCCCGTAGTGCTGTAAAAGAAGCTGCAGTATTTTGGGAAAAAGCCCGAATTCCCATAAGACATGAACAGGACTGTGTTAAGAAGACATAACAGCTTCATGAGAAGTGGGTCAAACTGAAAAAAAATTGTAATAGGAAAAGTGCTGTTCAGCAAAGTCATGAGAGTCAGTTTAAAGATGACCTCGATAATTTATTTGACATTGCTCATAAGGATGCCCTCACAATGATTACTATTCAAGAAGACAAGGATTTTCTACTTGCACAGAGAGAAAAAGGTCGGCGAGGATGCTTTGGTCAAGTTGACAAAGTTTTGGCTGGAAAGGAATTGAGGATTGACAAACGGAAAAGAAAATTCGAAGAGTTTAAGCAGAAGTGTGAAAACCAACAAAAAGCATTTGTGGGAAATGTCTTAGATTTCAGCAGTGACAGTGATGATCAAGCTAGTAGTAGTGGAAACAAATACAATGTAGTTCCAAATCAGAATGTCACAATAAGGAAACAATCCACATCAGAATCACCAACTAAACAAAATAAGAGGGCACATATAAACATTGTCACGCCATCAGTAGCATCGGCATTGGATAGAGCTAAGTTGAGTGACCGTAAAGCTACATTTCTCTTGGCGGCAGCAGCTCAGGGTCTTGGCCACAACATAAAAGATTTTAATCTCAATAGGTCATCAATAAGAAGACAGAGAGGTAGCATACGTAAAAAAGTGGCATTAAGACTAAAAAACGAATTCCACACTTCTACACCACTCGTTGTACACTGGGATGGCAAACTTCTTCTGGATCTAACAGGAAATGAGAAAGTGGATCGCCTTCCTGTGATTGTTTCAGGTTTAGGTGTTAACCAGTTTCTAGGTGTGCCTAAGTTGCAGGCAGGCACTGGGGAGTGTCAGGCAACTGCTGTTGCAGATTTACTTAAAGATATACGTATATATATATATATACATATATATATATATATATATATGTATATATATATATATATATATTAGGGTGGTTTTAATTGATATTTAGAGGTAGCTCAATGAATTCAAAGTTTTCGTAATAGCGTAATCATTATGTATTCTCCTAAAATGTATATACCATTGTTTATCTAGTGTCACTAATATTGAAATAATTAGAATGAACTATTTTGTATACATAAGTTACAATTAAAACACAACAATGTAATTTATGCACATTTTATTAACATTGGACCAAACATGTAATGACTACAAAGTAGCTAATGTAGTCTTTTTGCAATCTGGATAACGACTAGAATGTTCTTTCACAACTTGAAGCAAATACTGTTTCTGATCTTCATTTTTTGTTAATATTGGATTGTACTCTTTCATCAATGCCACACCTCTTTCAGCATTGTCATTCACAACTTGTAAATGTTTTATGATATCCTTAGCTTGCTTGTAGTCTTCTCGCAGATGCCATATCTTTGGATCATGTTCTAAGAACCTTTTGGAAATGCCAAGATGGTCAAATAAGTGCATTGAGTTCTTCGATACAAAGTCTTCTATTCTCATATTAACGGAGCCACTGGCATTTTTGGATTCTCTTCAGAGGCTGATCTGCACCTTCCTTTTCATAAAGATATTTTAGCATTGCCTGTTTTGATTTGATTGGCACACTGTCATCAAAAAATGCCAATCCAACTAGTTCCTCACTTAAGTACCAAAAATGTCCCTCAAATTTCTTGCAATATATATATATGTATGTATATATATATATGTATGTATATATAATATGTATGTATATATAATATGTATGTATATATAATATGTATGTATATATAATATGTATGTATATATATGTATGTATATATAATATGTATGTATATATATGTATGTATATATAATATGTATGTATATATATGTATGTATATATAATATGTATGTATATATAATATGTATGTATATATATGTATGTATATATATATGTATGTATATATATATGTATGTATATATATATGTATGTATATATGTATGTATATATATATATGTATGTATATATATATGTATGTATATATATATGTATGTATATATATATGTATGTATATATATATGTATGTATATATATGTATGTATATATATATGTATGTATATATATATGTATGTATATATATATGTATGTATATATATGTATGTATATATATATGTATGTATATATATGTATGTATATATATATGTATGTATATATATATGTATGTATATATATATATGTATTAGGGTGGTCCTTTGATATATATGGTAATTTTTAAATTCAAATATTTCATGTTCTGACCCCCCAGAATTGTTCTCCCAACCAAAAAAATAGTCTACATAAAAGTTTATAAATTTTAATTGATATTTAGAGGTAGCTCAATGAATTCAAAGTTTTCGTAATAGCGTAATCATTACGTATTCTCCTAAAATTATATACCATTGTTTATCTAGTGTCACTAATATTGAAATAATTAGAACGAACTATTTTGTATACATAAGTTACAATTAAAACACAACAATGTAATTTATGCACATTTTATTAACATTGGACCAAACAAGTAATGACTACAAAGTAGCTAATGTAGTCTTTTTGCAATCTGGATAACGACTAGAATGTTCTTTCACAACTTGAAGCAAATACTGTTTCTGATCTTCATTTTTTGTTAATATTGGATTGTACTCTTTCATCAATGCCACACCTCTTTCAGCATTGTCATTCACAACTTGTAAATGTTTTATGATATCCTTAGCTTGCTTGTAGTCTTCTCGCAGATGCCATATCTTTGGATCATGTTCTAAGAACCTTTTGGAAATGCCAAGATGGTCAAATAAGTGTATTGAGTTCTTCGATACAAAGTCTTCTATTCTCATATTAACGGAGCCACTGGCACTCATTTGGATTCTCTTCAGAGGCTGATCTGCACCTTCCTTTTCATAAAGATATTTTAGCATTGCCTGTTTTGATTTGATTGGCACACTGTCATCAAAAATGCCAATCCAACTAGTTCCTCACTTAAGTACCAAAAATGTCCCTCAAATTTCTTGCAAGTAACATTGGATATTGAAATATTGATTTTTTTATAATCTCTAAGCTTTTGCAGAAGCTGTTGATCATTGAAAGCTGCAGTAATGGGAAGTGGGGCAGTGAACCAAGCCTTGATGTAGACATAAACAAGAAAGACACATATGTTGCATAGTCTTTTTTTTTTCTCTTGCAGTGAGAGTAAACTGGTTACGAAACAGCCACATTTTTAGTGAGTATATTGCTTTGGACATTCATCTTGCATGATGTACAGCCCCAGGGGCTAAAAATCGCACACCTCGTGGTGGTGTTCCTCCCAGAAAGATAATAGCTAATTCTAAACATTCTCTGTAATTATCTCTGATTTTAGTGTCAGTTTGTTGAAGCTGGTTAGTACAGAATTCAATGACATTGTCTTTTTCATCTTTCATCACAAGCTGTACAGTTTCACTGCTGTCTAAAGACATGTAAGATGACTGATCTATTTTAACCCAGAATTGCGTGAATCGCTTGAATATGATTACATCAGGGCCAGAAAAGGTACAACCCATGGCTTCATTAAATGCACTAGCAAGAACAAGTTCTAAGATATGGTGACGACATGAAAAGTACAGAATATCCTTCTGCAATTTCTGCTCTAACAGAATACAAGTTCCATTTCTGTGACCTGTGTTGCTAAATGTGGTATCGAAGCACATAGCTTTCACTTGATCGACAACATCCCATTCTTTAAGGAAATCTGCAACAGCAGTTGCCTGACACCCCCAGTGCCTGCCTGCAACTTAGGCACACCTAGAAGCTGGTTAACACCTAAAACCTGAAACAATCACAGGAAGCCGACCTTTTTCTCTCTGTGCAAGTAGAAAATACTTGTCTTCTAGAATAGTAATCATTGTGAGGGCATCCTTATGAGCAATGTCAAATAAATTATCGAGGTCATCTTTAAACTGACTCTCATGACTTTGCTGAACAGCACTTTTCCTATTACAATTTTTTTCAGTTAAGAAGACAGAACAGCTTCATGAGAAGTGGGTCACACTTCTCATGAAGCTGTTCTGTCTTCTTAACACAATCCTGTTCATGTCTTATGGGAATCCAGGCTTTTTCCAAAAATACTGCAGCTTCTTTTACAGCACTACGGGAACTTTCACGGATTGTCTTTTTTAAGGTTCGGTGGTGATAAAAAATACACTGAGCACTTGTTTATTAGAGGGTAACTTTGATCCCTTGATAGAGGTCTCTTCTGGCCCAATAAGCCATAAAGTATTGGTTTTTCTGGTTGCAGTAGCCATAACTATTAATTTTTCACTTTACCTGCAATAATAGAGAAAAAACATAAAAAATAAAGAATTTCATATTCATTGAGCTACCCCTAAATATTGCTTGACTGTAATATAACTTTGCACAACATAATTTTATACATAATAGAACAACATGGGAGGGTCAGACAAAGACTTTTAAAAACTTAAAAAATAAGGACCACCCTAATATATATATATATATATATATATATATATATATATATAGACTACAACATAGAAATCTATGAGGACGTGACTTAATCCATTTGTTGCAAGTGCAGGGTAGTTGCCAGAGCACCCAGGTACCCTAATTTCTTTGTTGGGTTATAGGAAGTATTCCTACCAAATTTGGCAACTCTAGGTGAAAAGGTTTAGGGATGCATAGTGGACAAACAGAAAGACATACAAATAGACAAACCTACATTCAAAAATATACATTTTAAATTGAAATACTAAATTAATATTTTGTCATTAGTTTATATATTATATTTAAGTATTGACTCAATATTTTCAGATCATTAACTGAATAAATTGAATTCGACATGTTGTTTGTTTGCCCTTCACAGGGCTCTGTAGAACACATTTATTTAAATGCATTTAAATTATCAGGTGTGACAAATTTAAAAACGAGCTTTCCAGCATAGCTGTGAATGCCTATATCTAGTACACAACTGATAATTTAAATGTATTTAAATAAATAAATGTGTTCTACACAGCCCTGTGAAGGGCAAACAATATGTCAAATTCAATTTATTCAGTTAATAATCTCAAAATATTGAGCTAATACTTAAATATAATATAAACTATTGACAAAATATTGATTTCCATTTAAAATATTAATAATAAATTCACTTTTTATTTGGTTCATGTCCTTAACTGGATTCTATATAAATCACCTAAACACATTTAATTTGAATTGATTTAACTCGTGTGTATGTAACGACCCGGCTACGCTGTCACAACTCCTTGGCAAGATTTCCCCCACCTTACCAGATCCGGACTCCAAATGGGGACGGGATCGCAGCATTAGCTCCCCTCTTGCACCATGTGTCGTGGGTGGTGCTGGCCAACCCATCTGCCATGCCGAATGTCGACGTTCGGATGACCATCGAGCCACGACGAGAACCCATGATGACCTTCCGGTGGGTCAACCGTGAAACCGGCGTGTGAAGTACCCGCCGACAAGACGGAACCAGGACGGTGGTGAGATGGCGACTCCCGAACCGAATCCCAACCCTCCCCCACAGTAACTTTCTCAATAATGAATGACACAAGACCAGTGTAGTAAAAAGGTAAATAATATTTATTCAAACACTTACTCAGTGGTTAAAAGGCTATTTACAGTAATCAGAGAACAATGAAACAAAAACCAAGCACAAAGAGATGAACACGTGGAAGGCCTCCTTGTCCTCCACCAGCATGATCCACACACATCTCAGGGTCTCACTACACTGTCCCTCCTTAATGGCTACCTTGCCATTAAGTACCCCCGGCTGCTCCACCTGGGGGCTGGGTTTGTCGTCTGCTGGGCTGCCTACTATAGCAGACATCAGGATTTAGTCTTCTTTTAATTAAAGATGGAGCAAAACTAGGTCGTCACATGTACAAGCTATTAGTACTTTTTCTGCCAGCTCACTCATTTTATGGGGGGGTTAATATTTTACAAGCATTAAATTTGTTATTTAATAAGTTTTATGTTTTATACATTTTATACAGTATATGTCACGTATTATACGTAAACATATAAAACATTACTTTTGTGACATTTACCCATCCCTGATGCCACTAGACCATGTCAAAGTGCAAATATATTTACATGTGAAACAAATTGTTATAATTCTTATCGTTAACACGAACTTTAATGATACATGGTTTATAATTGGAAATTGCAAACTATGCTAATGTTAAGAAAGTGAAAGTAAAGATGTATCTATGAGTGTCCAGGAATGTTTCTAATCTAATATGAATTGCTCAGCCTCATGGATTGTGTCTAAACTTCCAGGAGTGTTTCTGAAGATGTTCTAGTGTTCCCGAACCTCTATAAATGTTTATGAACCTCTAGGAATGTTCTTGAGCCTCCAGCAGTGTTTCTGAGCTTCTAAAACTTTCTGAGTTCTGGAGGTGATTCTGAGCATTAGCAATGTTTCTGAGCCTCCATGAGTGTTCCTGAGCCTCTATAAGTGTTTTTGAGCCTCTAGGGTTGTTTCTAAACTTCTATGACTGTTACTGGACATCATGTTGTGATTCTGAATATATGGCAGTGTTTTAAAACCTTTAGAAGTGTTTCTGAGCCTCTATGAGTTTCTCGTGTATTCTAGTGGTGTTTCTGAGCCTCTATGAGTTTCTCGTGTATTCTAGTGGTGTTTCTGAGCCTCTATGAGTTTATCGTGTCTTCTAGTGGTGTTTCTGAGCCTCTAGGACCGTTTCTGACCTTTTAAGAGAGTTTCTCATAGAGGTTTGCATACTCACCTAAACGTTCAGACGGTTATGCATTCTGATAGGTTTAGAAACACTGCTAGAATCCTCTAGAATCACTCCTAAAGACTTGGACACATTTCTAGAAGCTCAGAAACATTCATAAATGCTCAGTAACACTCCTTAAAGATCAGAAACATGCATAGAGGCTCAGAAACATTATCATTAAATTAGAAACATTTCTATTCCTTCAGAAACATTCCTAGAGGCTGAGGAAGGTCTAGAGACAATAATGGGCTCCCATCAATGAGGAAATCCTGTCTCATCTCAAACCATACCATGGGGTGGAATGGAACTAAACCAATATAAATGGAACAATGGTGGTATGAGATGGGTTAGGATGTGATTGAGCCCTAATGGCATGGGATGTGGCCAAAGTTTACTACTTTTGGTCTATCAAGAACACTCCTAGAGGTTCAGAAACACTTTTATACTGTCATAAACATGCATACAGGTTCTGGTGGCATGATGTCAGCTATTGACTGTCAGACCAATTTTTTTGGACATTCTTAACATATGCATACTTTGCAATTTCTACTTCTAAAATGTTTAGCATTAAAATTGGCATTAACTAGACACATTGTGAGTACAGAAATGTTCCCCTGATCTCATTAGTCATTACACAATACTCTCTTTTTTTCAAATTGTTTGTCATGAATGTTTGCATGGCTAAGCTGGAAGCCAAGATTAAAAAGGCTCTTGGCTCCAGTGCCCGACAGGAGTTTTATCTCCATGCGGGCCAGTTCCGGTCCCTGTCAAGAGACTGCTCAGAGTTCATTAACTACAAGGGACAGCATGCCTGTCAGGCATGGTGTCTTTCCTATTTCAATTGCAGCCACTGTTGCTGGTCAACAGTGGATAGCCAAGACGGAGGCTAGAGGCTGCAAAGTGGCAACCCCACCATCAGCAGACTTGTCGCAAAGGAGAGTAAACTCTTCTCTCATGGTCTTGGTCGCCGTTTTGTCTCAGAAATGGCCGGGGAACCAGTTTAGCTACTGGAGCTACCCGAAGGTAAAGACAGCTTCACCTGGGAAACGTTTGGGTAGTAAATCCACAAAGTCGATGGGGGTTAACCACCCTTAGAAGTTGAGTGGACCAGTAAGCCTTGGTGTGGTTTGGTCCAACCCGAAGCACAGTAAACTAATCTTACAAAAAGAAAGAAAAGAAAAAGAAAAATTTGACAAGACAGGAGATTTGACTTCTCAGGCAGGAACATCCCAGGGGATGGTATGCCAGGGTGTTGAACGGGATATGGGTGAGTCCCGACACAGCTAATTGTGCCAGTAGAGAACCAGCCAGATCATACCTAGCAAATAGGGGCAGTGCATGTGGCTGGGTTGTCGATTCATGACATGCTGGTTCACTCAGCACCAATCCTTCCAAAGGTGGTCACGGCACCGGATCCATGGTTTCGGTCAGTAGGCGTGCTCCACCGGGTAAATCCGCCTATGCCTCAAGGCAGGAGAGGTTCTGCTTAACAGTGGTCTTGTGACTCCTGTGGGGAGTTCACCACTTACCAATTTCGAGCAGAGGGTTGTTGAGGTTCTAGGATTGTTTGGCTGATCTAGCTGACTTCTGCCTATGGCTCAGGAAAGGCTTGTTGGTGCCAGGGCTCTGTTTTCAAGACCGGTAGTAATTTTGAATAACAGACTTTGTCTGTGGCAGGAGCAGCCAGTTATGGATGGATACCAGCTGGGAGAGCCACTCCCATACACATGGGTAGCAAACCTACCACCTTACAATGTGAACCACATTGTTGTGTTCAGTGGTGGGAGCTATCCAGTTTTGCTGGTCATCAACTTCGTTCTACAATCGTACTGTAGTGGATGGTGATTTGCTAGTGCATACAGCCACACAAATCCAAGCAGACCATGACTTGGTCTGCTTGGTGGATCTCACCAGTCGGGTGCTACATGTAACCCCAAAAGGTTCCCTTGGTGGGTTTTGAGGCTGCTTTACATCTTGAAGAGGACAGATTCCTTGGGACACTTTTCAATCTGGGTCTAGGTTCGGGGAACACTCGGTTGTGCCTGTGATGGGCATGTCAGTGGGCTGCAACATCCAATTTTTCACAACTCACCTGGTTGCCCTGACTAACACACTTGCTTACCGTTCCAACTGGACTTAGGCATGGGACCGATGACATGTTCACCTCAAATCAACGACTGGGTAGCACACGGAGTCTCTTGCTATAGTTGAGAGCTCAGCTAGCACGACAAGTTGAAAAATTGATGAAACATGTCAGATCCACAGACAGACCAGCACAGTCTTTGGGCCTGCAAAGCATGGTGACGATGAATGATCTGTACCTCTGGGTCAAACTCAAACAACCCTTGCAAACAACGAGACACTCCTGCTGACCAACTTGGCCAGCAGGAAAACACATTAAACAATAAAAAAACACAGGCTGAACATGTAACGACCCGACTGGTCCATTACAATACCGGTCTGGAGTTGGATAAGTTTGGTCAATTTCCACGGGGTATTGTAACAGACGGGATCGCACTTGTAGCGGCCACTCACGGTTAATCTAGGGGGTTAATCTCACGGAGTCTGCTCCCGATGGACACGACGGTAAAACACTGCCACGACGAGAATATCATGGTGGAACCCCGTTCCACCACAAGCCGACGCGAGTACTGGCCGAAACAAGCCGGACAAAGGATGGTGAATTCCCCGGAATTTCCCCCTCCGCAATACTCCCCAAATGACCAACACGACATACAAGAGTAAATTAAAATAAAAAGTATTTAATGTACACTTTGTTAAAAGACAGGCAGTGATTATTTACACACCTTGGCTGGTCCACTTCACCAGCCCATAAACATAACAAAGGCCAAAAGAACAAAAGAAGAGATGAAGTGGAGGCCTCCTTAGCCTCCCACATCGATGTCTTCAGGTCTCTGCTCCACAACACACTGCCCTGAATAAATGGCTGACCAGACCTCCAGGCTGCTCCACTTGGAGGGGACAGTGGTCACTCCTGACTTCTGAACCATTGACTCCAATGGTGAGAGGTCTGCTGGCACGAATATGGCGTCTGTCCCAGCAGCCTATTGCATGCTGTCAGGCAGACCACCATAGAGTCTGTCTGCTCAATCAAAAAACTTAACTGAGCAGACCAGGTTGCCACAAACACGTGGCTGGAGAGCTGGCCTGGTTGCCACAAACACGTGGCTGGAGAGCTGGCCTGACCTCCAACAGGTTACCTTTCTTTCTACACTTCTCCACAGTCTACTGTAATAATGGTCTGTTTGGCCATTGTATACATGATGTGACTCCTCCTGAAGGTGAATAGCTGCACCACTTCACCTCAACCATAGGATCTATTGGATACCTATGGTTAGAGGCTTGGCTGGACACAACATGGCACCTGATGGGCTGACTTCTGCAATCAGCATAGCAGATCACCATCAGGAATATGTCTGCTTCCCCAAATCTATGAGAGCCATACCAAATTGTGACAACATTTACACTTTGATATGGTCCAGCAGCATTAGGTTGTCAGCTATAGACTGCCTGCCAGGCCAATTTTTTCTTGATTTGGACATTATTAACTATTTGTTGAGCCAAAAATCATACCTATTTAAGGTTAAATTGAACACAATTTTAAAGTTTGAATCAGTCTGGCAGCATGTCGGCGACATTTCTGGACTGCCAGACCGATTTTTTAAAGTTTGGATATATTTTTCTATTTTTTTAGCCAAAAAGTAAAACTGTTTTGGATTAAATTCAATTTTTATTATTTTTGGATATTATAGTTTGGAATTCTGCTGATGTGGGCTGATGTGATCTTGGTTAGTGTCAATATTTCTATATATTTCGGGTTGATTGATTTAAATAAATGATTTAAATGAAGTGATTTTTGACCTTTGTTCTGAAGCAGTAGTCTATTTAGGATGCCGGAAATGGAAAATTTTGATGGTAGAAGGACAGGCAGATGTTTCTGGGTAGAACAACTAAAACCAGACCATAGGTAGATAATGTCTCAGTTGGGCCTGGCTCTCTTGCATTTGATGAGCTTACAAGTTTTTGATGGAGGTCTGCTAGGCTGATTGCAGTAGTTAGCCAGGTGGGTGCCATGTTGTGTCCAGCCATGCCTTTTCCCATAGGTTTCTATTTGATCCTAGGTGCAGCTGTCCACCCGCAGGAGTTTTCACCTGAGGTATATAGGGGCCAGGCCAGCCATTATTCTGGGCAGCTAGTGGAAGGTTCAAAGAAAGGTCAATGTCCTGCTGGAGGCCGAGTTGGCTCTCAAGCCACATGCTCGTTTTTTAATTTTTGTTTGCAGTTGTGTAAATAATTCATTTTGTTTGTAAGTGTAATTAAACCCCTAGTTTTATCTTTTTACACCTGTCTTGTCGTGTTATTTGTGGTTTGAATTTGAATTTGAATTTGAAAAAATACTCTGCAAGCAGCCATAAAGGCCTATGGCAGAGGGACAAGAGTCCAAGTGCAGCATAGAAAATGCATTGTCAAAACCAGAAAATATAAAACCCTAATGATATAAACCCAACAACAATTTCAATATTTTTTAATGCTGCAAATATATGCATTGTCAAAACAAAACAAAATTATGACTCCCATAAAATACGTTTTTCCTGCACAAAATCCCCAGCAAGCGAGTTCCATTGTCGAATCGCCCTCGGGACAAATGACCAGTAATAAGAATCTGTTCGTGCAAAAATCTCTCCAACTTTGTTAGAGTGGTCACCCCTACCCAAATATAATGCCCTGCAAAGTTTACTTGAAGTAGGTTTAGGGCAAGAGCCTTCTAGCATTCGATTAAAGATATTAAGATTAAAATCTGAACGTCTTGCAAGTAAACTATCCCAACCAAGCTCTGAAAGCATTTTAGTTACACTGTCGGCATATCCATATTTACCACAAACAAACCTAGCAGCCCTGCGTTGGACCATTTCTATAGAGTGAGCTAAGTCCTCAGTGTGGGGATTCCACACGGAGCTGCAGTATTCTAGATGGGGACGTACTAATGATTGATATGCTATACATTTTACCTCCCTGGGACACCTTCTTAGAACGCGTTGACTAAACCTAAGCATCTGCATAGACTTGGAAATAATCTGTTCGACATGCAGCTTCCAAGAAAGTTTAGCTGTAATCGTTACCCCCAAATATTTATAAGAATTTACGTTATTAAGTGGAATGGCCCCTATTCTATATGGAAATATTATTGGATTCTTTCCCCTAGCTACCCTCATTACACAACATTTTTCCTTATTAAGTTGAAGTTGCCATTTAGAACACCATGCCTCTATTGCTTTCAAGTCACTATCAATAATATGGCAATCATTGTCAGAGGTAACCTCACGATAAATTATTGTATCATCTGCAAATAGCCGGCAATTGCTGCTAACTTGACTGCTGAGGTCATTGATATACAAAAGAAACAGAAGTGGACCCAACACACTACCCTGAGGAACCCCTGATGTAACCCCTATCCAGTCAGATTCAGACCCACCTGCAACAACCCTTTGTTTCCTATCACTCAAAAAAGAATGCACCCATTTATACACCTGTTCACCCAATCCATACCCACTAATTTTTGTCATTAGTTTTGAGTGAGAAACTGTGTCAAATGCCTTGCAGAGATCAAGAAAAACCAAATCTATCTGACTGCGTTTGTCTAAAATTTTCTGAAGGTCATCAACTAAAAGAATAAGCTGGGTTTCACATGAACGCCCCCTAAGAAACCCATGCTGGTTATCACACAAAAGATTGTTTTCCATAAGAAATTTCATTGAGGAGGAATATATAATATGTTCAAGGACCTTGCAAACTATCGAGGTTAAAGACACGGGTCTGTAATTAGTTACCTGAGACTTGTCTCCTGATTTAAAAATTGGACTAACATTAGCTAATTTCCACATATCTGGTACAATACCTACATCTAAACTCTGTTGAAAAATTAACTGAAGGTATGGACCCAACTCTTGTGCAAGATTTTTTAAAATGATAGCATACATCCCATCTGGACCACAGGTTTTATTTGAGTCTAATTTTAGAAGTTGCTTGACTATCCCATCTGCAGTTATTACAATTTGATCCATAAAAAGAGATGTTGAAGGAAAACCCTCATGTGGTATGCCATCATCAATTGTGAAGACCTTGTATTGTTCATTTAATAAGGTAGCTTTCCCTACTGGATCTGAAACAAGCTTCCCATTTGTGTCAACCAGAGAAGGAATAGATTCTCTACTTCGCCTAGAGTTCTTGATGTAACGCCAAAATAATTTTGGGTCCGTTTTTAACCATTCTCCAAGCGTTTCTGTTTTAAAATTATCGTGAGCTAACAAGATTTCCCGTTTCGCTGCTGTGCGTGCAATACGGAATTCATTGCAATTCACTAATTTTGGGTGATTTCTAGCCCTATTCCTCCATAAGCGTTGCTTACGAAGAGTCCTTTTAACTTTGCTAGTGTACCATACTGGTGTGGCACAGTCTCTAACTACCTTGGTTGGAATAAAGGAGGAAGACCCATTTAAAATTAAACTATGAAATCGTGACCAATTCAAATTCACATTTTGATGATGAAAACATTCTTTATATTTATGAAAATTATCTATCAAATGTGACTTAAAACCATCCCAATTACATTTGTTAAAAAGAAACACTACTCTTTTAACCTCAGAAATTTTTTCCACACATGCATTAACATCACATAAGACAATCTGATGATCACTAATTCCCCCTGATACCCTAACATTGGATAATAACTCCGGACTATTAGTCAGTACTACATCAAGAATTTTGTCATTTCTGGTTGGTTTAGTTACAACCTGTTCCATAGAATAAGTATTCATACTATCTAAAAATGAAACTGCTAATGGCTTGTCACTGCCACTGATCACCGTATGCATTTCCCAGTTGATGTTTGGAAAATTTACATCACCTCCTAAAATAATGATTGGGCTATGGTATTTACGATGAAGAGTGTCCAAAGAAGTTCTTACACTAGTGACATCTGCTATGGAGGATCCCGGTGGCCGATAGAAAGAATATAAAAACACCTTTTTACCATTCTTTAGCCTTAAACTACAACATACTATTTCACAGTCTGTTTCAAAACTTGTTTCCCTGCAACTATGAAATATTTGTGAAATAGCTATGAAAACCCCACCTCCAGAACGACCAACCCTGTCTCTACGGTACACTGTGAAACCATATGGAAATATTTCCCCATTATTAACAGTATCATCAAGCCATGACTCTTTACCTGGTTGTTTCTGGTTGTTTTGGGTTGGACACAAGTACGCAAAGACTATGAGGCTAAGCACCCGCCAAAGTTTGAGTGGCCCGGTAAGTTTATGAGTATGGAGGGGTCCACCTCAAAACAGTCAACATTCCTCTCACAGAAAGAAAAGAAAGAAAAAGCATGAGAGTTCCAACACCTCCCACTAATACATGTACTTTCAGGGGGCAGAACACAGGAGTGCTAAACCTTAATTGTATGGGTCCCAGCATGCGATCAAGTGAATGCCAGCTGAGAACCAGCCGGGCCATACCTGCTAGGTTAGGGCTATGCAGATGGATGGATGGTCTATGCACGACGTGTTAGTTGGCAAGCTGCCGTCCTCTCTGATTGTGGTCGTGGTGTCAGGCTAGTGGGTCCAATTGGTGGGTATGCTCAACCGGGTGAACTCGCCTGTACCTCAGGGTTGGGGCAACCAGAGTGGAGAGGGTCTGGCATATGGGTCTTTGAGGACATTTTTATGTTGTGTAACAGGTTGCCTGCTGGACGGCCAGCAGCTATTTTATATATTTTCTGCATGCAAGTGGAATTAAACACCTACCACTGCTTTGTGTCATCTATTTTAGGGAGTTGACCGAGAATGGAATTCTCTGTTCATTGCCGCTTCCACAGCCCCGTAAGCTCCCTTCGGTCCATGGCAAACCCTCTGTGCTCCGTTGTGTTCTTGCCCAGCTGCTGTCTTCTAGCCGTCGACTTTGGCGAGGGAGACTGAAGTTGTCTGACTCCACCCAATGGTTTAGAGAGTTCACTACACGTATCTTCCCAACTCCTAATGCCTAGTTCTCACAACCTTCATGTAGCTCAGGCTAAGGACTTAGCCTATGTATACGGGTTGTGAGAACACACACTAGATGGTGGTCAATGTGAAATGTTAGCTTTGGTTAGGTAGCCTTGGTTACCCATATGTAGCCTACACATTATGTAGTGTGAATGCAAGAAAAAGTGAACTTGATCGTACGCCACCTGGTGGTCATAAATCTGAATAGAAAATGGCGTCATTCATTTTCTATTTCCATTGTTAGATGTTTCAGTCTATTTGTTAATTTATTAAAATGATTTAAAATTATCAATTGATCTTTATTTAATAATTACTTATTTCCATAAACTATAAATCATCAACCTACCTACAATTAAAATATGTTGCAGAAGAAGAAAATAGGTTTTTATTGCTCTCTGGACACCAATGTGACTAGCCGACAAGCGACTCAGAATACAAATCAATACAAATGTACATAAAAACAGGTAACAAATTAGTTTGAAATTAAAAAAAGGGGAACAGAACATGATGACAATGGGAATAGATTGGACCGAACAAAATAAAGTTGACTAATAAACATAGCAGGGTTAGGTGAGGCATAGTCTTTGGGGCACGCTGTGTTGATGGTTTCGCACAATCTGTACTGAGTCTTTGATGACTGACGTCACAATGTTGGTTACCAATGATTTTGGAAGGTTGAACCGGACACGGAAATCTTCGAAGAGCCTGGGTATAGTGCCTTTGGTACCGACTATGAGACCGATAATTTCTATTTGATCTAGTCCATAGCGCTCCAGATAGAAGGGGATAGTGTCTTTGTAGTAATCCACTTTTTCAGCAGGAACTTGCAATGGCTGATCCATGTGGTTTTCTGTTCTGATGGTCGGGTCCACCATGAATCCTTTCTTGTCGCCTTCACGAAAAGCAATGATATCTGCTCGTTTGTTACTCCCACCTAATGCTTGGCAGTGGATCTCCTCGTCAACTTTGAATCCAGCTAAATGAAGAGCAGAAGCGATTGATGATCGGACACGGTTGTGGCGGGTGTTACGGAGAAGGTAACCCTGGTCGCACTTGCCAAGGACATGGGCAATGGTTTCAATCTCTTTGTGACAGTGTCGACAAAGGTTTCCATCCTCAGCATGTGCGCGCCCAGGGTTACCCCGAACAGCAGTCAGGTTTCCGGTCAACTTCAACCCTTCAATCCATTCAGAGTTCGATAGGCCTGATTTATCAGTTATCCACTTGTTGGCATATGGTACTTCGGAATAGAGAGCCACGCCTGAACCCCTCTCCATGGTCGTCCACTTTAGAAATGCATTGGAACGTAGCCCTTCACGCATATGGCGAGAAGTTTCTGTTACTGGAAGGGATTGCAAGGAAAGCTTACCCCTCGATGACATTATCTCTTGTGCCAAATCCCGGAGGTGCCTACAGTATATGTCACCACTGGTGAGAAGTTTCTGACAGATAGAGATATGCTGCAGGAAAGCCTCCCATTCGGCACGAACGATGCCAAGACCTTTGAATTTACGAGGGCTATACAGCATGGCATCTGCTGTGTCCCCAGGGAGACAAAGGATTTCCTTGACCGCACTTCGGATTATCTTGTCAACATCAGCAAGGAATGATTGCTGGAGTTGCTGGAGAGGTGCATTCTGGAAGGAGAATGTGGTCTTTGGCCAGATGAATTGGTTGATGATATTCAGCTTCTGGTCGGCTTTTAGGAGATGAGAAGATACTAGCAAGTCCAAGTCTGCTTTCAGGTTGCTGATAAGGGCCCTCTTGTCGAAATTTATTTCACTGCCAAAGGTGACTCCGAGATATTTAATTGTCTCATTATTAGCGATGATGGTGACGAAGTTGGCTCCATCTAGAGGTATGTCCTGTTCGGTTAGGCTGCCTTTTTTAACAACAATGGCTGACGATTTTTGTGCATTAATGTCTAGCCCTATGCTCCGGAACAACAAAATTGCAAGTTCAGCAAGGCGTGTTGCGGACTCGACTGAATTAGCGATCAGAACAGTGTCATCTGCAAATCCCGCCACAGAAACACTGCCGAGTTCATCGGACAGCCGAAAGCCATAATGCTCTGAGATGTCGGGTTCGGAGAGCTCTTCTAGCATGAAATTGATGGCCATGTTGAAAAGCCGAGGTGAAAGGGGTGATCCCTGGAGGACACCACGTTGTATGTCCAGCAAACCAGATTTGTTGGAGTTGCATTCGATCTGCATTGTATTTCCCTGAAGAAGTTGGGTGACAACATTGCGCAGCTTTGATGGCATGTTTGTCTGATTGAGGACTTGGAGCAGGTCTTGGTGGCCAACATTATTGAAAGCTCCAGTTACATCGAGCATGATGATGACACAGTCTCGCTTTTCCTTCTTGGCTGCCTGGAGACACCCGTTAACGATGGTTGTGTTGATGTGTGTTCCGGGTGTAGAAGTGAAACTACGTTGGTGTGTGGAGAGCAGTGCAAATTCCTGCAGCTTGTGATCGAGAACACGCTCGATGATCTGGCGGATGACTGATGACATAGAGATGGGACGCCAGTTGTCAACGGAGTGTGGGTCACCTTTCTTGTAAAGCAGAATTGTTCGGGATGACCTCAGTGGCTTTGGCACGTAGGACCAACGCTGCATAATTGTTCCGATGAGACCAATGGCATCCGCAGCTGCCTGACACTTAAGAGGGCGCATAAGTACCCTATCAGGTCCAGGGGATGTGTCCACCGCAATTCTTTTGATGTCATCCATTACTTGTGCTTGTTCGAATTCATCGTAGTATGCTTTGTCAAGAGTATTCTGAACAGATTCAGGTATTATGCTCATATGGGAGCGGACACTGTTGTTGGGTGTACCAAGACTTGCCTTGAAGGCTGCATATATGGTACTCATATCTATGGTACAATTTGATGGCTTGTTGGAGTTCATTACTGAGCGAACCGCTTATCTTCTCCGATTGTAGTATAGAAATAGGGTCTTCTGATATTCATATGAGGCATTACGATTCTGCCTTTCCCGTTTACTTCTTCATTGCGGGTTTGTGGTCTCCGTATATTTTTGAATTTGAATTTGAAAAATTACTCTGCAAGCAGCCATAAAGGCCTATGGCAGATTGACAAGAGTCCAAGTTCAGCATAGAAAATGCATTGTCAAAGCCAGAAAATATAAAGCCCTATTGATATAAACCCAACAACAATTTCAATATTTTTTAATGCTGCAAATATATGCATTGTCAAAACAAAACAAAATTATGACTCCCATAAAATGTTTTTCCTGCAAAAAATCCCCAGCAAGCGAGATCCATTGTCGAATCGCCCTAGGGACAAATGACCAGTAATAAGAATTTGTTCGTGCAAAAATCTCTCCAACTTTGTTAGAGTGGTCACCCCTACCCAAATATATTGCCCTGCAAAGTTTACTTGAAGTAGGTTTAGGGCAAGAGCCTTCTAGCATTCGATTAAAGATATTAAGACTAAAATCTGAACGTCTTGCAAGTAAACTATCCCAACCAAGCTCTGAAAGCATTTTAGTTACACTGTCGGCATATCCATATTTACCACAAGCAAGTGTCGGTCCATGTGTGCAAACGACTTTTTTTTCCGGGCCTCGAAGAACTTCTGGGCCGGGTGTTTTGAACCGGGGAGGTTATGAATAGCAGCTGCAGCCGTCCGTTGAAAAAGTTCAACAACTTCATCGAATTTCTCAGTGTCTGGGTCTGAATCGAGAAGAGCACGAAGCAGTTGATTGAAGGGTGCAAAGTCAGAGGCAATGGTGTCATTTGTGGCATCAGGGCTTTCAGAGAGGAGAGCAGCTGCAGGAACATCACTTGGTTGGTACTGGCTTGCTATTATTGTACGATGGTGCTGCGGGTGAGACTGCCTTATGTGTTGGCTGACGCCACACTTGGAACCAAAATGCTGGTTGCAGTGTGGGCAAAGGAATGGAAGAGCATCTGATATGGTGACACTAGGGGCAGGCCTGGGGATGGGTAGGTCTGCTAGATCGTTGCTACTACCATGGGCCTCTGGCTGTCCAGTGTTTAGCTGCAGTTTGCAGTGCGGTCGATGTGTACTCAGATGCAAGAAGGAGCAATGGCACCAGTCACACTGCATCATTGAGCATGGTGGAGCAGGGGCAAGTTGTGGAGTGCAACCAGACACCACACATTCCGGCGCTGGTTCACTATATGTATGGTCATATAATGCCATATGACAGAATAGCGGTGAATCAGTTATACTCGTGCAAGCAGGTAACAAAAAGCAATGAAATAGTTTCGACGACGTGTTGATTGTGCAGACGACATGCAGAATAGACAGTATAATTTATAACCTATATGGTGTAAAAAGTTACTTACAGAAACGTAAGAAATTAGCATAGACCAGCAAATCAACAGAGAAGTGATTTTATTCAGAAACAGTAAACGAGATAACAATGAAAACAAACCAATGATGGTACTATTACTTCCTAAAATAAAGTTAGCCACAATTACGCAAGGTATGAGAAGAAACAGCAGTAACCGGACGAGTTAAATGGCTGCATTGGTTTGTGAACGATAAGGCACGTGGAGAACTGTAACAAAAATGACAAAACAAACGAAAAACACAAACAAGCAACAACAAAACGAACAAACAAGAAAAAGCCGTTAGTGTAAAAATGGACGTCTATTGGTTCAATTGATCATTTTTTTAGACTCTTTTTACGTCTTAATTGAAAAGAAATAACGCGAGAAATTAAGAATAAACGCCCATTAGGCAATTTTAAAATTAATAAATTGAAACTAAAGAAAATTTAAACCTGAAATAGCAGAAAAATACAACAAAAAACGAAGAGAAATTCACAAACACAAACACGCCATCATGGTGGAAGAGTTTAGTTCAATGAAGACTCATGCAATTCAGTTTTATTAGTATGGACAATATCAGCCATTTTCACTCCAATTATGTATACATTATGCAGGCTATGCACAGCACAATCTCCACACATAATGGCCAGTGCCAAATTTGTAAAAATGAAATAAATAAGCTGTAGTGAGCGCCACCTTTAGGCAGGTCACAAAGCCCATATGTAGCTGCTCACATGTGAACACAGTCGTTTAGCCAAGGCTATTTTAGCCTGAGCTACAAGAAGGTTGTGAGAACCAGGCAATAACCGTCCAAAGTATGGTCAGTGTGTTTGAATGGGCGGTTCGACTGTTAACATTTGTATGGTGGATGCCTTAGAGCATAGCTGTGTTCGGAGTTTTTACTATGTATTAAAATATTTTAAATACTTCATTTGTATTTAGTATTTGAAATACAGTTAGTTGTATTTTGAAATTGCTTTTTATTTATAGTAATTTAGAATTTTAATTACTACAAAATGCTATTTAAAAATTGTCATTTTCAAAGATGATTTTTTTTTACTTTGGCAAAGAAGTGCCTCAAACTGACAAAGTTTTGTTACATTGAAGAGAAAACGAACGTTAGACATTCAAGTACTGCACCAGTTTCCAACCATCAATGCTGCTTTTATGAAGTTGAATGCAATTAACTTTACCTTTTCGGGCACCCGTTCAAAGGTGATTCTCAAATGCAGCTTTGACACCAATTCCAATAAGGAATAAAATACTTTTTAAAAAACAGTTAGGCATTTACACAATAAGTGCCTCTATTAGAGATAAACATAAAATGGCCATCGATAGGGCAGTCAGAAATCTTTAACATGGAAGTATATGGGAAAATAGGCGCATTGATTAAGTTTTTTTTTTCTTGGATAATAGTCAAATTTTTTAATTTGACTTTTCTTTCGCAGTTTTAGAATATTGTTTTTACTTTCAGAATCACCAATCACTTTTTTTAATCAGTTTTTTTTTGTGCATACGTTTGTATATGTTGTTTTCATTATTCTATTACCTTCTACACACATAAGTCAAATGAGTTCAAATTAAATGTGTTTAGCTGAATTATACGGAATCCAGTTAAAGACATGAACCAAATAAAAATTGACTTAATTATTAATATTTTAAATTGAAATACTAAATCAATATAATATATTATAAATTTATAATAATATGATATATTATATTTAAGTATTAACTCAATATTTTCAGATTATCAGGTGTATACTAGGTATAAGGGTATATATTTTTTTATTCATATTTGTAAGGAAGCATAAAAATTAAAACGAACAAAATTTAAAAAAATATAATTTTTATTAGTGTAATACGTTTATTAAAAATATATGCAATTTCACTCAATTAGCGCGGAATTATGAATACAAGATACAGTTTAGGATTATACACGTGCAAAACAGCTAGTTAAAGCAGAAAAACGTTTCAAAAAAATTTTAACTTTGAAACTATTAGTCATCTAAATACAATAAAGATCTATAGGATTCATTGAATCTCTTGTTTATAATATTTATTTGTTCTCTTTTCCGGTTCTCACATACATGTATCTCTTTAGTGGACTAGCAATTTATTTTTCTCATATCTTTCTAAATATCACTATCTTATGCTAAGCATGCTTCTATTGTAAAGTATTGAACAAAAATGACCAAAAACATGACGTTTGTTTTTTCACAGGGGATTTTTCCTGCTTCACACATTCATCCAAAGGCATTTCAACTTGACAGTGAAGGGTATGTGTAATTTTTTCATATCAATCACACGTGATGTTGTAATGTGATTGATAGTGCATGAACATACTGTATTTCCTATTTATCTAAAGTTTGTACCTTGAATCAGGATGCACGTACCATGTCGTTTTTTAAATATCTGTTTGGATTTCCTGAATAATATTTTGTTTTCACTTTTTTGTGTATAATATATATAGGCAATATGAAATTGTTTCACCTGTGGAGGATCCAAGTGTTACAGAAATAGCATGTGTGTTGAGGGAATGGTGTGGCATTTGGAAAAGGATTTATTTGGTATGAATTGCATCTTGGCTTATTTGTGAATTGCTTCTGTTAATCAACATAATTCCAATGGTTGAATTTTTTTTCGGAATTGGGTATTTTACGAATATATCTTTAATACAGTAATATATCCTTGTTATTAATACATTTATTGGGGATAGCAATTTACCTGTTTCTGGTATTTTCAGCCAGACTCAACCAACTTAAGAGC
>JAUPFP010000017.1:4235959-4285959 GCA_036925085.1 Brachycybe producta | reverse complement strand
ACCGAAACGGACAGACAAGGAACATCAAAACAGACAGAGAACTCCTTGGAACAAAAATCAGGGGCCGCTCATCTGCTACCGATGTTGGGAGGCGGGCCACATGGGTCGTGACTGCCCAAATCCTGCTAGAACAAAACCGGAACAAGGAAGGAGCGTTGCTGCGGCTACACCGACACCTGTAAACAGAGTCGACGAACCGTTGGCAACGACGGCGACGCAAGTTTCAAATACTGTCGAAGTTTACGAAACTCACGTCCTGCCAAATGGTATGAGACTGGTGCCTGTCGACATCAATGGGGTGACGCACTATTTTCATGAGGAAAATCTGACCGAAGAGGCTTTAAACTTCTAAGGGCGCCACTCAGCCCCAAAGTAGTGACGCCCGAAACTGAAACAATTACGGAAAAGGATAACGGAAAAATCGAAGTCAACTTGGAGAGTCATCAGGGAGTCCAAGCTGCAACTCGGCAAAAAAGGGAAGTCTCCGAGCAACCACGCGTTATGTGCATCGAGGTTCGACAGGAGGGATCTATAGGGGAACCCACAGACCTGTGCCAAAATGACCGACATACGGTGCCTGCAAAGAAACAAAAAGGAAGCCAAGCTGTAGCACGACAAATAGCCTCAACAAGACTGACATCGAAAAAGGAAATTGCAGTTGGAATCGAAAGTCGTATCATCCATGGGGGAGGTCAACTCAAGAAACCACTGCAAAGTGGGGCCGTCAAGACATTAAAAGGAAATGTCGAAACTAAGCCCTTCAGGGAACAGGAGTCAGTGAAAAGGAAAGTAGCTACTCCTGTAAAGGAACAGGAGTTAGTGAAAAGGGAAGTAACTGCTCCTGTAAAGGAACAAAATGGGAACTTTGCAACTGGCCTCAGAAGTTGTAGCGTCTATAGGGGATGCCAACCAACAGTGTCACTGCAAAGTGGGCTCATCGAGACATCTAAGGTGGATGTCATGGTGCAGTCTAATGGGAAACAGGTCGCAGTGAAGCTAGGAGTAGCTGCTCCTGAAAAAGGAGAGGAACATCTTCATAGGGAAGAGACACCTCGAAACGAAAAGTTCCAGGGTGGAACTAAAAAGGAGCATCTTTATAGGGAGGATGCGAAAATGGAAAAGTGTCAGGGTGGCACTAAAGATGATCAGGGTGGTCATCGAAAACAAAAGGAAACCACGGACAGGGTGTCCAAAAAGGAATTCTGGAAAAAGACACGCGGGCAGGCCGAAAATATCTCTACAGGAGAGACATCTACAGCCTCCCGTGTGCAAACACGGGTAGGAACAACGATTGAGAACGTTAAAACTCAATCGTCTCCTAAAAAGGAACAATTTAGCGTTAAAAATCCATCAAACGATGAAATAACGTCCAAATTGTGTAAAGGAGAGGCCAAAATTCAAATTTGCCGCTATACGGAGCGCCGCCTGGTGGGAGAAAAAGGAGAAAGAGACTTTTTGGATAGAAGCTCCTCCCACTTCCGGCCGGAAAGTGAATTTGTAAGCCCCACAGGATCACGTGAGAAGCCAACCGCCATTTTGGACGCCACTTCGAATTGTGATTCTGCAAAGAATAGTCGCGTGTCGAGTTTTTTCAAAAAGAAAAAAGTGTCAGCGTCTAAAAAGGGAATAATCAGAAAGAGGATGGCTGGATTCATAGATAAGGGAGCATCTGGGACCGAAGAGGCATCCGAATTGGAGATATTGATGGATACCGGCGAAATGACGCCGGATTGGTTAAGGATGCTTTTTGGGGAAGAAGACGACGAAATCATCGCTGCAGGGATCCCTCCCGGCAGCAATGCCGTGCCTTCATCTCCCACAAAGGAAAAAGCAAAAGGATCTTCGAAAACGAAGAAAAGGAAGACGCCAGAGGGTGAGCTAACTAATTTTGTTCCGCTAATGCACTCGCCTCCCGAACAGCGTCGAAGCGGCAATCCAGAGCCGGAGATCGTCTATGAAGGGCCCGCCAGGGACCCAACTCTACAATTTCCCAGGCCACCGGAAGAGATGGATACCCCACCAGGAAGTCTTCATGATGGATGTCTGCCAGCAGAGCTAGGGGGTTCTCGCAGGAGCGGTCGCACCAAGGGGGAGCGGAATGCAGACAAGAAGGCCATGCGCAATTGGATCGATGGACAGAACAGGGAGCTGGCAGCTAGGGGACGGTCCCCAATCAAGGTGCCAGCAATTGGAACAGCGCTACCGAAGAGGACAGCACCAAGAGATGTCTCCCCTTCAAACAGCTGGGTCACGGTGGACCAACCAATCGTCAGAGGGTACGTTCATCAACCTAATCAACCTTTAAAATTGTCTGGGGCGATGGAGAGGGTCTCCATCGCTTCTAAAGTCGTAGATCCGAGGAGAGACGCTTATCCGCCAGCGGTGAGCAATCCCGCTCGGCCCGACAGGGAAAAATTCGTTGCTGAAAGGCCAAGGGACCCAAGACGCCAAGGAGACGTCACAAGAAGTCAGCCTCAAGAGGAACGAAGAACCAGACCGAGGGAGGAGTCAAGGGACCCACCAAGGAGATCCGAGACGGCCAGAATCCAGCCGTTTCGCCATCCCCACATACCTGGACAGGCCAGGAAGGGACAAGGTGCTACAGAGAGGAGGAAACAGCGTAGGGACCAGATCTTCCCAGGGGAACGCGGCCATCCAAGCCAACCAACGCCTGGACCAGCCACGGGAGTGATCCCGAAGATCTCTCCACCACCACCTCCTCAACAATGGCCTAAGGACCGACTGGATATGTCGGATGGGAAGCTGTCCAACCGACAGCAATTTCGGCTGCTGCGAAATGGGTTAGTTTCTTTTGGGCGTCGCTGGGGGAGAAATGTCTTTCGCTATTTAGGCTTTCTCAACAGCGACGAAGGAATCAAGGAGGATAGACTTCGTCCGAGGCAAGACAGGCCCTGGACCGCAGTCGTCGTACAAGTTTTGGACCACTGGCCCGTCGTTGTTCTCCATAACAACGCCGAACCCAGCACCCTTAATCTCGTTTATCCACAGCCTTGGGAGCAATCCCACAGCCAGATCTTCGAGGCGGTTATCTCATCGATGATGGCAACACTGATCCCTAGCGGCAGGGGCCACAGGAACATCGTTCATCATCGTTTGAAGGAACAGGATGGAAATGCGCACCTGGCCGTCCAGCAGCTGGACCTGATGGAGTCGATCGTACTGGGAGCAATCCCAAGGTCGCAGGTCATACCACTTCGGATGTTGGAAGATTTGACCATCTTGTCCACGGAAGCAGAGCCCGGACCCAGAGACCAAGGAGGCCACTTGGAGCCGGACCACTAAGGAGGACCAGGACCGAAAAAGGACCAGCGCGGACCAGTTCCGATCCACGCTGAGGAAACCGGAGGAACGAGTCGGCAAGGAGGCAGAATTTTTCAAATTGTTTTTATTTTTAATTTTTGGGGTTAAAAGAAAAATAAGGGGTTTCTTTTTAAAAGTTAAAATTTTGAATTTTCGTTTTCTTTTGGGGGTTTTAAAATCTGTTTTAATTTGTGGGTTAGAAATTTAATTTGGGGCCAAATTAATTTCTTTTAAAACATTTTTTTTAGGGGGAGGGTTAAAAAGGGTTTAACCTTCCGTTAACTTTGTTTTTAATTAGTCAGGGTTTTTGGGAGGGAGATGGAATTTAAATTAAAGTTCGTGGATACGTTTTTCTTTGTATATTTATCGATGAAAAAGATATAGGTTATTTTTAAATTTTTTCTGTATTTTGGGTATGTTCTAGTCGAACTTAAATACAAATTTGATGGGGGTAAATTGATTTTCGGGGGTCTAAGGGATTTCAGGGTTACAAATCAACTGTGATGAGTCAAATTGAAACCTGTGATATTGTTTTTATTGGTACAAATTGTATATTTTTATTTTTGGTTATGCAAAGTGAAAATTTTTCAAAAAGGGATTTGTTTTTGACTTAATGCGGCTGCTTACCAGTGTGAAGTTCAGGGACGAACTTCATGCTTAGTTGGGGGGGGTGAAACGATCAGTCCAGGAGCGCTCCTGGCTCACTTAGTTTTTTTGTGGATCGTTTGTTTTTGTTTTTGAATTGGCCTGGAACTTTGTCAACCCTCTGTACTGATGTACAGAGGATTGACCTAGTTCTCTCAGCTGACAACGCCAATATCCTGTCTTGGGTCACCTCTTGGGTCTTGGGTCTCTTTCTCTCCCAGTCCCACCCCTTAATACAAAAAGATCATGCTGATAAGCAGTAGCATTAAGTCAATGGGGTTGTATTTTTCTTGGAAAATTATTGTTTTTAAAGGATGAATCATATTTCTATATTTTGGTGACCACTGGTCAATCAAATTGATTGGCCAGTTTGGTTTTTCATTTCGATTTTGCCCAATCAGAGAATACTGAGAAATGGTTCTCAGTATCCTCTTTTTGGGTATAAAAGGCCGTGTATTTTTGTGTAAAGGAAGCATTCACTGAAGCACTCTTGAGACAACGAATCTATGCTCAAGTTTGTTCAGAGAGAACAGTCTTTTTAAAGACTAGAATGGAATTGTAAATAAACAAATGGTATACTTTAAAAATTGCCAAGTCTTATTTCTTATACTTATGGAGAGAACGAAAGTTCTGAAATCATCTTCATCTCGAATTATCAATCCGGGTGAAAACCCGGATCAACACTTCTAGATGCAACTTCAAGGGACAGCACGATCAACTAGCTTTTAACGGGCGAAAGCCCGAGGGGTAGCAGACAGCTAAAAGATCCATTTTACTGTAAAAGTTCAACAAGGAAGAACTTGTGAGGAATAGGAAAAGGGATTAATTTGTTCCCTTCCTCCCGAACCAGGATAAAATAAGCGGCTTAGCCAACCGCTTTTTGGTATATTTTATCCACCACAAGGTGGTTCGTTACAATATGTATATGTGTATATATATATATATATGTATATATATATATATACATATACATATATATGTATATATATGTATATATATATATATATATATATGTGTATTATATACATGTATGTACATATATATGTATATGTATATGTATATATATGTATTATATAAATTCTGACAAAGGTGTTTGTCCAGCGTTAGAGGAAAGACACCCATCCACACACACACACACGGACAGACCTAGGATACAACGGCCTACGGCTACAACAACACCTGTCAGCAGAGTTGACGAACCTTTGGCAACGATGGCAACGAAATTTTCTAATACCGTTGAGGTTGCAGAAATTCACACCTTGCTGAATGGTATGAAAATGGTGCCCATCCACGTAAATGGCATAACACTATTTTCATCTGGGTAACATACAAGAGGATGCTTTAATCTACTAAGGGCGCCACTTAACCCCAAAGTAGTGACACAAAGCCGAAACAACCAACGAAAAGGATAACGGAAGAAAAGATGTCAACTTAGAGTCGTCAAGTCCAAGCTGCAAATCGGCCACAAAAGGAAGTCTCTGAGCGACCACACACATTATGTGCATCGAGGTTCAGCAGGAAGGTTTCATAGGGTAGCCCAAAGACCTGTGCCCAGATGGCCGACATACGGCAGCTGCAAAGAAAAAAAAGGGAAGCCGAGCTGTAAC
This sequence comes from Brachycybe producta, assembly GCA_036925085.1. NCBI lineage: Eukaryota > Metazoa > Arthropoda > Diplopoda > Playtdesmida > Andrognathidae > Brachycybe > Brachycybe producta. The sequence goes on along the minus strand of JAUPFP010000017.1, from coordinate 4,280,386 downwards.
CAAACAAGAGGCCTCAACAAAACTGACATTGCAAAAGGAAATTGCAGCTGGAATTCGAAGTTGTACAATTCAAGGGAGAGGTCAACTCAAAAAAACCACTGCAAAGTGGGGCCGTCGAGACATTCAGGGTGGATGTCGAAACCAAGCCCTTAAAGAAACAGGAGTTAGCAAAAATAGGAGTAGCTGCTCCTGTAAAGGAACATAAAGGAAACTTTGCAACTGGTATCGAGAGTTGTATTCAAGAGGATATCTATATTTGTATATATGTATACACCGTGAGTCAGTGAATCTGGCACCCTTTTTAAAAATTTAATAAATCGGTCAAAAATCATATGATTATTATGAAGTTTGGCACAACTGTAGATGAAATGTTAACTAATATTTTGCCTATTTCAATTTGTGTTCAAAATGTCAACCGCCAGCTGCAACACGCGTTTAGTCGGATCCGCCACTTTTGCACTGCAGTGTTTATGATACTTTGGTTTAGCTCATGCCAAGCCTGCGTTATCCGATTTTTCAGCTCATCAACGCTGTTTATTTTGCTTCGGTAAACGTTTTCTTGCATGACGCCCCAAATGCCATAGTCCACGGGGTTGAGGTCGTGACTATTGGGTGGCCACAAAGTCAGTTCGATGAATTCGGGTGTTTCCTGGGTGATAAATGCAACTTTATCCGTGGCAGTGTGAGCAGGTGCTCCATCCTGCTGGAAAATGAAGAATTCTGACATTTCCTTCATGTCAGGAAGGAGACAGTTTTGCTACAAAAAGCTGCAGATGTTAGGTTAAGGGTTGATTACAATTTTTGTGGTCGGTTAGGATATGGCAGAGTGAGTCGGCAACCCGGGCCCAGCACTGGCCAACCGTGGTCTTTTCTGGGTCTACACGGCCCGAAACTGACCAGTGCTGTAATAGGTTGAGAACGGGTAAAAAGATTTACTCCCTTGGGGGTATACGTGCTTGACAATGCTTAATGCTGCATGTGGACTTTTATGTCCCTCTGCCATAGGCCTATTCGGCTGCTAGCAGAGTACTAATTGTAATTGTAAAACTCTTGGAGCATCATGAGTCATGACTTATTTAATTGTTTATTGAGACTTTTCCATCCCTTGTTGCCGCCATCGTGATTTCTGGTTTTAGTAAAGCTCATAGGTACTTTTTGTTTCAGGTTTTAATTGTAGCCAAAAATGTGATTTTTCCTGTTTTATTTTAATTTTTTTTTTTCGTTTTGGCAGAACGCAAACCATTAACGAAATTTAATTACGAAATAAATAAAAAAACGAAATTAATTTAATATATATCGTTTTCATTTTATTTCGTGTATTTTTTGGCATCTATTTATTTGTATGTTACTTCCATGGGTCTGCGTTGTCCTTACCCAATAGAGGGCGTGCAAATTTAAATGGCATTAGCTGGAGAAAAAAATGATTACACGTACAATCCAGCTTATAAGAGGTGAATTATTACAGCCTCTCTTATACTGTTCTTTTTTCACTGTTATTTATTCAAAATGCCATAAAAATGTAATTTCAATGTTTCCAACATGAAAATACTGGTATGCGTAATTAGGTTACTTTTTTTCAAAATGAGGTTATGCAGAATTCTATTAGAAGAATGTACCAGAGTTTCAAGACTTCATATGCAGTGTACCAGCTGCATCAAAACAAGAAAATATAAGCAAAATAAATAATGCACCCTAGAACAGCTGATAAAGTGCATATTAAAAAGAGAGCATAGATAAAATAAATGTGATCACTTTTAAACTTGTATATTTGTGTCAGAGGCAACAAGTTGGACTCTTCAGCACTTTAAGACAAGTAATGAGAGAGTTAATTGACTGGAGAAGGCAGTTATTGTGTGCAACATTTACTCAAGATCAGATTCGCCAGCTAAAGGCTAAAATAATAGCAAAAATTGACTGGGGAAACAAGTTTGTTATTTTTACCTTAACTTACTTTGGTTGTTATGTTCTTTTAATATTTCAAGAAAATTGCAATTTTTGGATTTTAGGAAGTTGGGATTAGATCTGGTCCCTCGGGTGGAGAATGAAATGGTTGATGGAACAAGTATTAGTGTGGTTGAATTATACAAGATAGTAAGTTGCCATTTTGGTTATTTTATTTTTATTTTTAGATTATTTGCAACTGTACAGTGTTCTGACATAAGGCTTTTCTGTTTGTAGCATTTACAAAGTACAGAAAGCACACAGAATTCTTCGGTAAGTTTGTCTTATTTTGATTTGTTTCCACTTATGCTTATGATCAATCATGAGTCCAGTTCTGCGTAGATGTGTGTAACAACCAGTTTCCTGGGCCACTAAAATAGACAGTAGTAACTTCTTAGACTATTACTCTACTGGACTGGCAACTCCCTATCTTCTACATGTTAAAGCGTTAAATGCATGTTCATAGGCAAAATAAATAAGGCAAAAGTGACGCCAGCTCCGCCTGGTGGCATTATTTTAAAAGAAAATCGTTAACTAGATTGGTTTTTTTTTTTGCAAAGGGGAAGACATTGGGGGTGAATCCATATACTGTATAGCAAATTATTTTAGTTTTTTCATGTTTTACTGGATTTTCCAATTTTAATTCTATTCTAGGAATCCAGTAAAATGCGGATAAAAAAGTAAAATGAATTTCCATATGTGATATTCTGCTGTGAATTTGTGTAAATCTTAGTGAATCTCGTACATGATTTTCTTTTAATGTCGGCCCAGTTGTCGTTTCGTCTCCTAAGCAAAAATTGGTTGGAAAACGTTGTTGTTACGGTGTTTGTGACTCGCATTTTCCTGATAATAGACCACAACCAAAACAGGTAACACTTTACAGACACTTTTTGACAGAACACAGCTGTAGTTCTTCATCGGCCATACTTTTTATAAAAATATATATATAAAATCCACCCTATATAACTACAAAATGAACTCGTCCAAAGTTTGACTTTTGACATTCATGTTCATATACCATAGTCCCGCTAGAGGCGCCACTTCAAAAACGACGTCACGACGATTCAAAGCTATCCAACAGAAAATTTCGGGAGTTCCCAGACCAGTAGAGTAATTGTCTAAGGTAACGTAAAACTCATTAACATAGGTTCATTTCTGCGCCACTTACACCTTTCATTGTGGTGCACATCTGTGCTGCCGTAAAAAAGTGATATTCAGAAGAAACAAAAAAAAATTAACAAAAAATTGAAATTTTGCATTGAGACAAAATGGAGAAAAACTCAACTATTTTATATAACATGATTATTTTGTTATTATAAAATTATTAGTTATGAATTTATATTTATTTCAATTTTTTTAACATTTAAATTTTTTTTTCTATTTTTCAGTTTTTTTACAGCGCTTATTTAATTTTTTGTTTTATTACCGAAATTTACCAGTATTGTCGGTTTTGGTAATGCTGCATTACCAAAAAACCGGTAATGCTAAATGGTGACCGGTAATGGAAACCCTAATTGAAAGGTGTACGTGGTGCAGAAAACAACCCCAAGTTAATCTCTGTATAGAGAGGCATAGAAATGAATTTTAATATTGTGATGTATGTGTGGAATGACACCCACATTCATTAAATATGACTTCAATATTCAGACAGCTGCTAAGCTCTGGCAATAACAATCACCATGCAGTCTATGATAATGTATGGCTACAGTTGGCAATGTTAATCACCGTGAACTTTTTAAATATATGATACATTTTTTTGGTTACATTATCGGTAGAATAAAATTCATTTCTGTCCCTCTCTATGGAGTTTAACATTGGGTTCATTTCTGCACCTCTAATACCTTTGAATGTGGTACACAATTGTGATGCTGCAAACATTCATTAGCTAGACTGCCAAGATTGAAAGGTGGAAAACAGTCGATATCATTCCTCATTAATTCAACGGTGTAGCTACTGAACATATACGGCAACACAGATGTGCATACTATTGAAAAGGTGTAAGTGGTGCAGAAATGAAACCAATGTTAATCTCTGTAGAGAGGCACAGAATTGTATTTTAATATTGTGGTCGATATGTGCATTGCCTCCCACATTGATTAAATATGCCTTCAATATCCAGACAGCTGCACAATCTGGCAATAACAGTCACCATGGAGTCTAAAGTACTTAAGTAGATTAACCAGCTGTGATACTGTGTAGCTACAGTAGTAAAGTTGTCATTGATAATTACCATGAGCTTTTTAAAGGTAAAATGCATTTCTGGGTTTACAACAAACTTTTGCCATGTTAGCTATTGAATGCACACAGCATCACAAATGTACATCAAAAATTGAAAGGTGTAAGTGGGGTATAAATGAACTTTATGTTGATCTCCATTGAATGATTGAATGATTTGATGATTGAAATGTGTAAGTGATTGTGTGCATACCAGGTCGTCACAATCTTCAAGAACAGGTTAGTCGAGCCATTCTTCAGACTGTGGGTGGTAACCTCAACTCATAACCGAATATCTGTTTTTGGATGCCCTGGACCCACACTGGTGTCCCCACACTAGGCACACGAGTGGTTTGCCTTCTTACTCCAGATCGAACTCTAATACTCGAAGCTCATCCTCTTCCAAGAGTCACGTAAGAGTGACTCCTACCAGAGGGATCTGTCGGTTCCTACCATGAAACCCACTGGTGGGGTCTAGTAGTTGTATCAACCCAGCTGTGTGTTCAAAGAAACCGTCTATAAACTCACCGTTCCACGTGAAGTTTGACAGCTGTAACAACAGTGAACAAGAGGAAATGCCCAATGAGATGGGTCCAGCGACGAACACGAGTCATTCGTGTTTCCCAAGAAACCTCCTTCCCAAAACAACTCATGTGGCTGCAGGACATTCATGGCCTCCGGCCTCCTCTTCCTCGGACTCTCAGCCACTGAATAGACCAATGGCCGAAATGATCATTAAGTATCTCCAGGGTGACTGCTCTTAGGGAACAGCTCCAAAGGGTCCAAATATATTGGTCGAAGAGTTGCATAACATCACATGCAAAAAACACCAGCAACAGGCAAATCACCCAGACAATAACGAGCACAACACTAGCAGGTGTACAGTAAAATAGTTTAATTACGCAAATCTAAAACTTACAGATATTTTACAAGAATGCAGGCCATACTTAGACCTGCATAAAGTCAAGATAAAACAAAAAGGTGGGGACATTACTCCGGATAACACCTGGAGAGACACCTACAATAGAAAAACCACCTGTTTCACGGTACCCCGCCAGACCACCAGGGGAGGGGCTGGACACAACATCGTGGTCACCTGGTTGACTACCAGTGTTTCAGACAGACCACCATAAGAAATTTGTCTGCACCACTATATTCCGGGTAGTACGAGTTGTAACGTCCCGCCGGACCATTACAATACCCGGTAAATTCAACTCAAAAACTTACCGTCAACCGGCTCCTTACGGGGACGGGACCGTACCCGTAGCCGTCTCCCACACGGTGTTCCCCCTTGGGATGTGTCGGCTCCAGGAGCCACCCACGACGGACACGACGAAAACCACGCCGAGAATATCGCGGTAGAACACCGGTTCTACCGCGAGCCGACACGAGTACCGGCCGAAAAAGGACGGTAGCAGGACGGTGGAGTTTCCCCAAAACCAGAAACCCACCCCCCTCGCGGTACTCCCCAAGAAAAGACACAACACGCAAAGTATAAACGATGACTAAGTGTTTAATTTACACTTCGGTGAAAGAAGATGACAGTGGTGATTATTTACAGTAAAAGGGCTGGTCCGTTTGACCAGCCCTAAAGGCACTTTATACAAAGTAAAACAAGCCAAAAGGCAAACAAAAGATGGTCCAGATGGTCTAGTCACAGGTCACAGGTCTAGTCCTCAGAGCTGCTAACAACCAACTGCCCAGATCCTGTGGTTGACCAGGCCACAGGAAACCTCCAGGCAACTCCACCTGGAGGGGACAGAGGTCACATCTGACCTCTCACCCATAGACTTCATGGTGAGAGGTCTGCTGGCACCAAAATGGCGTCCGACCCAACAGCCTACTGTAGCTGTCAGGCAGACCACCATAGGGAAATTCGTCTGCTCCATCAAAATTAAAATTGGAGCAGACCAGGTTGCCACAAGTGTACAACATACAAGGTCGCCACACACTTAAAACTGGAAAAAATGATGAGAAGTGGCTGGAGCAGAGCCTCGACCACACACCAGTTCTTTAGACAGACTGCTTTCCCGGTTCAAGATTGTAACAACCAGTAACTCATGATCCCACCAAAACCATAGCCTGGTGGAAAAAACTCATACCTGTCCCTCTCTTTCCACCTTTAAAACCCAAGTGGCCGATTAATACCTTTTAGGACCATGGTCACTTGGACCTGGTTACACCTTGTAAGTGTTCACAGGTCCAAGGTATAAAAGGACCATGCATCTCATTGTTTTGGTCCACTTTTTCGCTCAACTCTTGTACTACGTCGATTATCATATCCCCGTATCCCATCATGGGCACGTGGACGCACCTTTGATTAATAGCTAGTCATTCTTGTAATGTTACTGTTTCTATACAAGAATAAATAAAACTGTGTTGTCTTCTGTTATGAAACTAATCCTTCTCTAGTCAAGCTGGAGACACCGTAGGGCAAGAAAGCATATGGATTCCTACGGAGCAGCAGATCTTCCAACCAAGAGGAAGATGAACAACAATGGCGACCAGATGTGGATGGTAACCATCCTTCTGAGCAGATTACACCCCTGCACTCGGAAGGACGACTACAATCCATCACCATCTGACTACTTCTGTAACTCGAATCTTCTCCGTGTGGTTATCACGTGATCCAGGGAAGAAACGAGCTACAGAAAAGAGAGCATAATGAGTTGCTGAAGGGTCAACAGATCGTCATCCGCGCACAACACGCTGATGTCTTTTATCCCGAGATGACTTTCCAGGAACCTTCCAGATGAGGAAAGGCGCACCTGTTAAGGATGAAAAAACCTCTCATGGCGGACAGGTGTTTACTAGAAGCAGGGCTAATCACAAGATGACCACTTGAATGACCATCATCACACAAGCAGCATCAGTAGGAATTCATTCTTTACCACGCCAATTAAGATGAATGAAAAACTGGTCATCCCAATCCTCTCAACTTCCTCGTTTCATCCTGGGTACAAGTTGGTTAAGTCAATCGCTGGATTGTGCTGGAATCCGGCTTCTCAGCTGATAGGCTTCAAGTTTGGAGTGGTTCCTGGACCCACCAGAGATGCAGTGTACTTGCATGCCCCACCCGAGTGTTCCGCCACCCATACTCTATGCCTCGAATCTTCTTGGAGAAGATCCAAACACTTCACCCGGGTCATGGCTAAACTGGTCATTGGGGTCAGCCCCAGTTTCTACAATCATCTCTAAAAGATGATTGCCTATGGTCACCAAAACACATGGTGCACAAGTCAAAGGAATGCAGCTTTGACATTTGGCACACGCTCCCTGGGTCAACTTTTGCTACTCATTTTTGCAGGGCTGGATAGAAATGTGCTTTACCCTGGACACACCACTCACATCAGCCTTCATCACGACTGTTCAAACAGCCTGTCTCTGGACTCATTCTGTAGTAGACAACACAAAACAAGACGGTCATTTACTATTGGAGTCCTACGCCACAGTCCTCCGGACATAACATGGCTAGATAATAATGCAAACAAGACGAATGCCAGTGAAGACACGCCGGTTCCATCTCAGGGTCATCCAACCAAAGTTCCCCGCCAGGCAAATGCTTTGTGCCGTGCACAGAAAAATACCATCAATCATGTAGATTAACACACGATAACTAGCATATAACCAGGCAATTGGTGAATAAAATGTTTAATTAATACAGAATAAAAAATATTTACGAATATGGCAGGCAATTACGTATATGGCAGGCTGAGATGAGGCCTGCACTAAGTACAATTACAACTTGAAAAACGATATCAATGTCTTATCGCCTAATGACTGCTTGCATAATCACAATCATTTCCTGGAACCGTCCAGAAAAGGAGGGGTGCACCTGTTAAGGAAGAATATGGGTGACATGTGTCCACCAGTGAGGCAGGTCTGGTCACAAGATAGATAGATGCCTCTTGATGCATCACCAGGATTTTTTTCGGCACCACTCCAGTTCATGTGAGTGAAAAATGAGTTGTCACAGTATATTGTAAAAACCACCTTTGTGGAATAGAATTTACCAAAAAGTGGTTGGCTATGCCACTTATTCTATTTTGGGTCGGGAGGAAGGGAACAAATTAATCCTTTTCTGTTTCCTCACAACTTCCTCCTTAATGAACTTTTACAGTTTTAAGGATCTTTTCGCTGTCTGCTACTCCTCAGGCTTAGGCCTGATTAAAACTGGTAGATCGTGTTGTCCTCTTTGGCCTCATCTAGTGTTGGTGATCCAGGTTTGCACCTGGATTGGCAGTTCTAAATGACAAAATGTTTAAAGTGCTTCGTTGGATTTAATAAAGATAAAATAAAACTTCCAGAAACTTTTTGCCCATTGTAGACTTAATGCTATTGTAGACTTAATGCTGCTGCTTATAATGACAATATCTTTATGTTAAGGGGTGGGACTGGGAGGAAAGGACCCAGGCCCTGGCGAGGTGTGACCCAAACAAGATATTGGCATCAACAGCTGTGTAGAACTGGGTCACTCTCTGTACAATAGTACGGTAGCACAGAGGGATGACAAAGTTCCATGTCATTCCAAAAAAACAAACGAGCCAGGATTGCTCCCAGCTTATCGTTTTAATATTGTTTTGTGTAAGTGTCACGGCCTGGTCTTACTCTCCCAGTAATTTGAGTGAGCAGAGAAAATTCCTGATGGTGGTAGGCACCAGCCAGGCGGGCGCCATGTTGTGCCCAGCTGTGTCTCTCTCTCTCTATAGGTTCCCACTGGATCCTAAGGGTGATATAGGAAGTTTTGCAGGTGTCCACCCCATGGGTAGTCACAAGGGAGAGGTATTTAATGGCTAGGTCAGCCACTATTCTTGGCAGTCTGTGAAGAGGAAAAGTGTCATGCTAGAGGCCAGGCTGGACCTCCAGTCACATGTGCATTCGATTTATTTTTAATTGTGTAAAACTTGTTTCCCTCCTGGCCAAGGTGGCCAGCAGTTGCTGTAGATATTGTTCATTATTTCATTAAACCCTTTTCTTTGCCTTTTACGACTGTGTTTGTGTCTCGTTTTCTGGGGGTTGTTCGGGAGGGAAATGCTGGGGTTTTATGTCTTCCTCATTGCCATGTTTCGCGGTACTATCAACCGACATTTGTCTGTCAACAGACCTGTCTTGTTCTGTAGTATTCTCGTCTTGTCATCGTCAGTTCAGCCATCAGCTTGACAAGGGAATCTATGGTGTTTAACCAACGCTACCCGTCGGTTGACTGAGGGCCGACCTTGTACGATCCTGTTCCAAAAGTGGACGCGAGACGGTAAGTTTACCGTCAGGTTGTTTAGGCAACCGGGTGGGTTGTTACATAAACACTTATGTTAAGTAATTGTTTTTCGTAAGCAATACCAATGTTATTTTTTATGTACTGTTAGAAGTGCATTATAGATCACTAATTGACAGTGTGTATTTTTAATTACTAGTTTCGAGGCACAACCAAAAGAAAAGATGCTAAAAAAATTCTCACACATCACCTTTACTTTTGTATGAGAGATTTTGGTTGTAGTGTTGGAGAAGATATGGATGTCTACTTTTCATTATATGATGCTAAACCAGCCAAGTTTATAAGGTAATTGATAACTGCTATGTTTTATTAACTATAATGATTTTCTAAACTGTGTTGTCATTTTATCATTGGATATTAACGTATTATAAATAAACCTCATTGGAAATGTGTAATTATAACTACACTAGTAGTGTAACCCATCCTAGGATGGTAAAGTTTATTTTTATGATCAAGAAATTTTCCATTGCTTGATCACACAGGTTAGTTTTTAAAGAGACAATTACCTCCAGAAATTTCTTGTCAAAATTTTTTAAAGACTTACCCAATGATTGCCAAAATAATTTTTAAAATTATTAATTCATTAAAGTTATAAAAAACATAAAAATGATGTGACTTATATGAGTCACCAAATAGCGCCGTTTTAAAGATTGTCACCTCACATTTCCATAATTTCTTAATTAAATACTCAGTAAATGGCTGCAATGTCAAGCATTCTTGGGCTGGTGAGTACTCGATTCCGGTTCTTGTTGGGGCAAATGGAGAACTAATATCGCACCCGGAATTGAAAGCTTCTTTGTTGAATGAACAATACAGGAGTGTTTTTACAGCATATGAAAATACTACACCTAATGCTTTTGAGTCTAGAACAATGCATTTTTTGGGGGATATTATTGTTAATACTGAGGGCATTATCAAGCAACTATTGACCCTTAATAAAAATAAAAGTGGGGGGCCAGATGGAATTCATGCAGTAGTTTTTATAAAATTAGCTAGGGGAGTGGGACCATTTCTTCAGATAATTTATCAGCAGTCTTTGGCTCAAGGGGTTGTTCCAAGTATGTGCAAATTACAGTAGCAAATGTTACCCCAATATGTAAGTCAGGCAATAAGTCTGAAGCTGCAAACTAGAGGCCTGTATCTCTAACTTCAGTGGTTTGTAAAATTCTTGAGCATATCATTTACTCTGGCTGCATTAAGTTTTTCAAATCTCACAATCTCATTTCTTATAACCAACATGGTTTCCTGAGAGGGTGCTCTTGTGAGACAACTTATCCTGGTAGTGGATGAACTCCAGAAATGTTTAGACAATTGTTAACAGGTTGACATGGTGTTTCTTGACTTTTGTATGGCATTTAACACTGTTTCACATTCAAAACTTCTGGCAAAAGTTGCATCATATGGTTTGGGGGCAGGTAACCAAATGGGTAACTTCTTTTTTAAGTGATAGGAAACAAAGGGTAGTTGTAAATAGGTCTCACTCAGAGTGTTTGACTGTTAAATCTGGTGTACCCCAGGGTAGTGTGCTGACCCAGCACTCTTTTATTCCTGATATTTATTAATGACCTCAGCAGCACAGTCGGCAGCAACTGTAGACTATTTGCTGCTGATACTCTAATTTACAAAGAGGTTGATGGTATCCAAGACTGTGAAACATTAGCTCTAGACTTGAAGGCAATTGAGGGATGGTGCAATACATGGCAACTTCAGTTGAATGCGGGGGGAAGTGTAGTATTATGAGGTTAACTCAGGGTAGAAATCCAAGTGTGTTCAATTATAGTATGAATGACACTATTCTTCAGAGTGTCAAGTGTTATAAGTACTTGGGGGGTTACAATGACAGATGACCTTTCTTTTAAAAAGCACATTGATGGTGTTACTGGGAAAGCTCTACAAATGCTTCGATTTAGTCAAAGGACATTGGGCACTTGCCCAGCACAAGTTAAAACTATTACCTATCAAGCATTGGTTCGGCCTCATCTTGAGTATTGCTGGTGTGTATGGAATCCTCACACATTTGATTTGATTTGATTTGAAAAATTACTCTGCAAGCAGCCATAAAGGCCTATGGCAGAGGGACAAGAGTCCAAGTGCAGCATAGAAAATGCATTGTCAAAACCAGAAAATATAAAACCCTATTGATATAAACCCAACAACAATTTCAATATTTTTTAATGCTGCAAATATATGCATTGTCAAAACAAAACAAAATTATGACTCCCATAAAATACGTTTTTCCTGCACAAAATCCCCAGCAAGCGAGTTCCATTGTCAAATCGCCCTAGGGACAAATGACCAGTAATAAGAATCTGTTCATGCAAAAATCTCTCCAACTTTGTTAAAATGTTCCACCCCTACCCAAATATAATGCCCTGCAAAGTTTACTTGAAGTAGGTTTAGGGCAAGAGGCTTCTAGCATTCGATTGAAGATATTAAGACTAAAATCTGAACGTCTTGCAAGTAAACTATCCCAACCAAGCTCTGAAAGCATTTTAGTTACACTGTCGGCATATCCATATTTACCACAAACAAACCTAGCAGCCCTGCATTGGACCGTTTCTATGGAGTGAGCTAAGTCTTCAGTGTGGGGATTCCACACGGAGCTGCAGTATTCTAGATGGGGACGTACTAATGATTGATATGCTATACATTTTACCTCCCTGGGACACCTTCTTTGAACACGTTGACTAAACCTAAGCATCTGCATAGACTTGGAAATAATGTGTTCGACATGCAGCTTCCAAGAAAGTTTAGCTGTAATCGTTACCCCCAAATATTTATAAAAATCTATGTTATTAAGTGGAATGGCACCTATTCTATATGGAAATATTATTGGATTCCTTCCCCTAGCTACCCTCATTACACAACATTTTCCCTTATTAAGTTGAAGTTGCCATTTAGAACACCATGCCTCTATTGCTTTCAAGTCACTATCAATAATATGGCAATTATTGTCAGAGGTAACCTCACGATAAATTATTGTATCATCTGCAAATAGCCGGCAATTGCTGCTAACTTGACTGCTGAGGTCATTGATATTTTAAAAGAAACAGAAGCGGACCCAACACACTACCCTGAGGAACCCCTGATGTAACCCCTATCCAGTCAGATTCAGACCCACCTGCAACAACCCTTTGTTTCCTATCACTCAAAAAAGAATGCACCCATTTATACACCTGTTCACCCAATCCATACCCACTAATTTTTGTCATTAGTTTTGAGTGAGAAACTGTGTCAAATGCCTTGCAGAGATCAAGAAAAACCAAATCTATCTGACTGCCTTTGTCTAAAATTTTCTGAAGGTCATCAACTAAAAGAATAAGCTGGGTTTCACATGAACGCCCCCTAAGAAACCCACATTCAGTTGAAATGGTTCAGTGTAAGGCAGCTAGGTTTGTTTGTGGCAGGCACAAATTTACAGATAGTGTCACTGAGATGCTGTCAGTGCTACAATGGCATAGTTTGGCACATCGCAGGGCTGAGTTAAGTTTGAAATTGTTTGGAAAAATTACACGTGGTGATTGTTCTAAACTGCAGTCCAGTGATATTCATAAAGCACTATACATTGGCAGGGCTTACCGCTAAGAAAATTAGGGAGATTTTTGCTAGGACAGATTCATATTATTGGTCTTTTTTCCTAGAGTTATAAGACAATGGAACTCTCTTCCTGAGGCAGTGGTGAATGGGGATAATTTTGTTTTGTTGGATTGACATTTGTATATTCATTTTGTTTTTATATATGTGCATGACAATGCTTAATGCTGCATGTGGACTTACATGTCCCTCTGCCATAGACCTACTTGGCTGCTATCAGAGTACTAATTGTAATTGTAATTAAATACCACATAAGATATTTTAAAATATAGCTATTTTTTCTTTTAAATATTAAAATCAACCATACCAATACAGACACCAGGTTTCCTGTATTTGAGTTTAATAAGGTACTCTAAAAGCAGCCCAGTGGCTCTGTGGCAAAGTAACTAGTCCAAATGCAGCATCGAAATGTTTTTTAAAAAATTAACTTCTATCAAAAAAGGCCTGTCACAGAAGGACAAACTTAAAGAAATAGTATAAACATGAGGAATTATTATAGTAGGCTATAATAATTCCACATGTTTATACTGTATTTCTGAAAGTTTGTAATTCTGTGACGGGCCCTTTTTGACTTGATAAAATCTGCTTTGTTTTGGACACAAGGCAAGTTCGCACTCGTGTTGAAAGTAGTAGACTAGGTCACTTATTTAATATGATCCGGGAGGACTAGGCCAATATAATGCCTTTTTAACGTCCGCACTAGTCCTGAAAAAGACTCACTGCTTTGAGGATCTTTATTAGTCTGTATCCCGTCAGGATTGCACCTGATTGATCACCTCTGAAGATCGGATTGACTGCGTTCCTTTGAAGAATTCAGGTTTGCAACTAGTCGTCGTGTTGGAGATGATGGTTGGTGACAACTGAAATGATGATGAAGCACAATCGCGAAAATAAAATAAAATTAGAATCCACCACTGGTTTAGATATAAACACAACTTGTTTAATCCAAAATTCGAACTGATAACAAAAAATTGATTGACCAGTGGTCATCAAACATATTAGAACTGACTCATCACTAATAAAAACAAACATACAAAAGAAAAATACAACCATATTGGCTTAATGCTGAAGCTTATCAAGACGATCTCTTTGTATTAAGGCGTGGGACTCGAAGGAAAAAGGGCCCAAGCCCCATGGTGTGACCCCAAACAGGATATTGGCCTCATCAGCTGTATTGAACTTTGTCGTCCCTCCGTACGATAGTACGGAGGGACGACATGCCAAATAATTAAAAATTAAACGAGCCAGGATCGCTCATGGGCTTATCGTTTCAATGTATGCTTGTTTCCCGCCAGGGAGGGGGCTTTTAGAGTTAGAATCTCGAATCTCAGAATCTCATTTTTTTTTTAATGTTTTACTTTTGTTGGACCCTGTAACCCTTTAGGTTTGGATCACTTGGTACTGTGTACCATTTGACACAAATCTGATAGACGGGTGTATGAGTCACTTTTGTCCCATTGTATTCATTTATGCTTGATTGAATTTATGCGTTTTTAATTTGATTTTGTTTTCATTTGGGGATACAGTGATACACACTTCGGTGTGAAAAAATATTCTGTCATCGATATTGGCCAAAAAAAGTTAACTAACCAGGTGCCCTGGGAATCTGTCAACCATTATTTCTGTTTTTTTCAGGGTATATATAGAATTGTGTTTTTGTATTTTAAAGTAATTTTTTTAATAATTGTGACGACCAAATTTACACCAGTTTTCATGTACGTTTATTTTTATTTGGTCTGTTAAGCAGTTATTTTACCAGTTCGAGTTTTATATTTTTTTGGGAATTAAACCAGAGTTATTTCAATTTAAACAATGGTGCAATTTATTTAAGTATTTTTCACGATTGTGCAAATTCATCTTCATTTCAGCTTTCCGTCTAGCCATCATCTCCGAGACAACAACCAGGTACAAACCTGAATTCGACAAGGGAAAGCAGTTAATCTGATCTTTAGAAGCGATTTATCAGGTGCAAGCCTGACAAGATACGGACAACATAAGATCCTCGAAGCTGTGAAAGTCCTTTTAAGGGCTAGTGAATACATCAGAGTTCTCTCGGATCAGATAAAATAAGTGACCTAGCTAATCACTTTCAGAACGAGTGAATGACTCAAACTGCCCACAAAAAGAGCAGATTCTATCAAGCCAAGAAATAAATGTCCGTCACAACATGAGAAATTTGCAGGGTACAAAATTCTGTACCTGCGGAATTCGGTGTTTTATACTGACCTAATTAATCCTCATGCTAATTGAAAAAAACATAATTTTTATCACTATTTCTTCCTTTTTATCACTTGTTTTCTCAACTAACTTGTAAGTTTCACAGAAATTATCACCGTTTATTTTTACTGGCTTTGGTGATGACAGGGCTGGGAAATTAGGGAACTTTCCCAAAATAACAAATGTTCCAGACTAGGGGGAATTAAAGTGCATTAGAATATTTCCATATAAATAAACTGATTGTACTCAAAATTAATATTCCTATTTTTTCGGGGGAAAATGTTTTCTTCCAGAAGACCCGAAATAGATGCTTCTATCTATCCCCATACTATTTATCAGTTTGTTTTTCAAATTTCGGTATTTTTACATTGTCAAATTTTTCACTGCATCAGGATATTTAATCTACCCGAATTTATAATCTCAAATGCCAATTTTTATCTTGATAAGAATCATTTTTTTTTTCAATTTTTTCATATTTTGAAACCTGAATTTTTTTTCATTCCCGAATTTCCCAGCCCTGCCAACCCCGGTGATGTGTAAGATTTCTATGTATGTGGATAGTGGTACGTATGGTGAATCAAAAAGAACGATTCGTTACACAGGCATGCCCTCTGTCAGGGCTGATGTAATCTCAAAATACAAAAAAGTATAATTTATCTTTTATGTTTATTTTCAGTGAGCGATTTCTAGTCCGAGTGACTAAAGATGGTTTTTCAAGCTATGTTGAAAGATTGCATAGTTATGCGGCCCTTTTTACGGATCTGGGGAATTTGGACATGAAACGGGAATTATATTTGGTAGCTTTTGTGATGAGGATAGGTAAAAGAATTGAAGTTTGTGTTGTATTTTTTTAATTAGCGACCATAGGGCTCAGCCGCACAAAACAAAGTTTAGTATATTAACGAAGATACGGAAGTGATATACACATATCACTGCCGCATGTAAATAAAACATGTTAATAAAAAATGTTACAAGAGCTACTGTTGCAAAAAAAAGATTAAAAAGACCTTCTAAACAATTAAAATGCCTGCATCAGAAAAGATAATTTTAAAAAACGTGCTGCAAAAATTTAGAATATAAGCTTACAATGGTTGGACATTCAGTTGGTCCAACCAAATTATTATAATAGATATGTAATTTACTATGACGACCTTGTTTGTACCTGCCATCAAAATGACAGGTGCAGACGAAATAGTGGTGGTGGTCTGCTCCATAGTGTGATGAAACAGGGTTTTGAATTTGGCGCTCAGATGCGTCACACCAAAGAGCGGGAACTTAACTGCGAGTATACTTGATGTTGAAGAAAATAAGATACAAGAGGCTTAATAATAATATTAATAATTCTTTTATTGTGCCTCTTAAAGGTTGCATTTACAACATCTAACAAAAGTGCAAAGTCAAAAAGTAAAATAAAAATAAAAAGGAGCATACAAGTGAGTTTATAATAATAATAAAAAAGATATATCTCACACTATTAAATGTTTTGTCACGCACCAACTAAAAATATTCATATTATACAAATGAACCCGAAAAGTCTTACAAGAAGATGACATAACAACATATTCAGGAAGATTATTCCATATAGGAATACATCTATTCAAAAAGTTATGATGTCTGCGATTAGATTTCTGAGAAGGTAATGTGAATCTTTTTGAATGACCCCTGGTAACAGTATCAAGTGGAATTAAGTTATTTAAGAAACCCGAAGTGCAATGAACTTGACCAGTAACTAACCTGTAAAAAAGAACTAAATCAGCCACTAGACGTCTTTCTCTAAGTGTTTTCAGATCTAATAACCGAAGACGTTGTTCATATGTCAATGTATTACATTCCACAATACTTTTAGAGAATTTACGTTGAACACTCTCAATTAAATCAGACTCCCCCTTATTAATAGGAGACCAAACTGGTGAGGCGTATTCTAAAATTGGCCGGACATATAAGTATTATAATTATTAAATATTTTAAAGTATTTTAAAGTATTTTAATTATTATATAATAAGTATTATTATATAAGTATATAAGTATATAAGTTTTAACACCCACAGGGCTATATACAAAAATCTTATTCAATAGCCACAACCTCCGAGCAGCCTTACTGGTAATCTCCTTACAGTGGGCTGAAAAGTTAAACTTACTATCAAAAATAACACCCAAGTCATTCACCTGTGATTTGTTCAACAATTCATTATTCTCAATAAAAAAGGAGGACTGGAGAGCAGCCTTTCCCACCTTAAGGGCAACACACTTTGGTATACCAAGTTCCATGTCATTTAGTTTGGACCAATCTATCAAGCTATTTATGGCCTCTTGTAGGTAACAATTATGTATACTCAAGAATTTAGTATCATCTGCATAAATAAACTTTTGGACCTCAGTACTTGCATGTGACAGGTCATTAATGAAAATACCAAACAATAAGGGGCCTAGAATACTTCCCTGTGGAACCCCACTTGGCACATCTACCCAGCCTGAATAGGCTTCCTGTAACTTTACTCGTTGCTTTCTGCCTAGGAGGTAACCCTTTATCCAATTGATAATAAAATAATCAAAATTCCAATTTTTGAGCTTTATTAACAGTATATTATGATTAACTCTTGTCAAAAGCTTTAACAAAGTCAAAATAAACTATATTGACACTATGTTGGTCATCATTCATTTGAGTTATAAACTCAGTACTATGTAATAATTGGGTTGTGGTAGATCGTCTTGGTATAAAACCAAACTGCACTTCAGACATCAGGTTGTTACTAAATATAACTTTAAACATATGAGCCACAATAATCTTCTCCATTACCTTCCCACACAGGCTAGTAATTGAAATCGGCCTATAATTATTAGGTACCGATTTGTCTCCAGATTTAAAAATGGGAGTAACATTAGCAGTCTTCCAGTCCATAGGAAGGACACCTTTCAACATACTGATTTTAAATATATATGATAAGGGAGTACACAACTGCTCTGCACAAAAAAGTAATAATTTACTCGGAATCATATCAGGACCTGACGATACAGATTTGTGTAGAGAACGCAATTCTTTTAATACAACCTCTGGGTTAAAGATATCCAGAACTTCATACTCAGGTCTATTATCAACATTATTTGATGGCAAACTAGAATTGTTATGTGAACGAAATTCATGGTAAAAATAGTCGTTTAAAACATTAGCTTTTTCAAAATTATTTGTACAGATCTTTCCTTCATTATTTTTAATTGGAGGTACCTGATTTACCTTTGCATTGCCTAGTTTATTTTTAGCATAAGAATAAAACAAATTCATACTACCACTTTCTATAATTGAAAGTTCATTTGCCCTATGAAAATTCTGAACCAACTGAATACATTTCTTATGTTGTTGCCTATATATAGTAAGATTATCTACAGTTGGAAAATCTTTGCACATAGCCCAGTATTTCTTTTTTGTATTAAAGGCTTTTCTTATAACAATCGGGAACTTAAAAATAGAACAAGATACATATAAAGGTGCAAAAACATCCATCAAGTTATTGATTACACCTTTAAAAAAAGACCACATAAATTCTGGATTACTTGATGTAGTAACAGGGCTCCAATCAGTAACACATAGAGATTGATAAATGTTCAACAACGCACTCTCATCCAATCTTCTAGATGTCTTCCGATATCCAAAAACGCTAAAGTTGACTGCAATATGTGGAGGAACATCACTATTACAAAAAGGGTCTCCACCCACAACAGAATCGACACTGAAGTCATTGTTAACTAGTAACAGGCGTTCGGGTTCTTTAACTTGGTCCACTCTTGCTCGTTACGACGGCAGAGAGGACTTGACGCCTTTTCTCCACAAGTTCGAAGCAAAAGCCCGAGCTCAGCACTGGACGGACGAGTCCCGATGCAGTTTCTTTACGTTTCTGCTGGACGGTCCGGCGGAAGAGTATTACGCTACGTTGGTGGAAACTTCCAGACCTGACCTGGACGGAGCTGAAGGATGCTATGCGTAGCCGCTTCAGCACCAGTAACCAGGCTCGCCTCTGTTTCGGCGAATTTGAATCAATGAAACAGGGGGCTACCGAGTCTGTGCAGGCATTCTACTGGCGGTTCTTGGAACTGTCCGACCGAGTGTCTCCAGGCAAAGACGAGAGCTGTAGGCTCATTCGCTTCAAACGGAAACTCCTGACGGCCATCACTGATCAATTGATCGGTTGCAAGGCCGGTACGGTGGAAGCATATGCCCGAAAGGCACGGCTGGTTGAGGCCGATTTGCTTCTGGTAGGTAAATTACCTAACCGTACTAGAGGGGTTCCTCAGGACAGGGCTAACACTCCGTCCTCCGGAACCACGGCTAGCTCTGGGAGCTCTGTCAAGGCTTCATCTTCAAGCCAAACGGGTGCGAAGGCTGCTGCACCGTCCAATTCGGACAAAGCAGGAACCAAGACCGGAGGCAAGAAGAAGAAGACGGCAGGCTCTGGCGGAGGTCAGCCGGCAGCAACGCCTCGAAGTACAGACCGTACAGGAGATTCACTCCGGCGACTAGGTCCTTGTTTCGGGTGTAACCAGATGGGTCACCTGAGGAAGGATTGTCCGAAGGCTGCGGCCAAAGGGCAAGTTGCCAGAGTGGTGCCTGACGAGAGTCAGAACCTCTAGCCAACCGCAGGCGTTGCGCCAGTTTGGCTGGAGGGTCGGAAGTACCTGGCCACCGTTCATGATGGCCAGTTCTACTATCGACTTGTGGAGGACGAGGAGAAATCCTCGTTAAACCGCCGCCGGTCGCCACCGAACTGAGTGGTGTGCGACCGGTAAAGCTTCAAAGCTCAGGTGCCTGTCATGGCCTGAGCTCTGAACAAGGGACGTACCTCCGGGCGGTCTCCAAATATGTGGATGTCCTGCGGAAGGCAGGGGTGCCTCTGGCGAGGTCTGCGGACCCGGAAATTACCCAGTGGGTATTTCCATCGCCATGCTCCACATTGGAGGCCGTGTGCAGCCAGCTGGATCGCTGGTTTGCCCCATCACCCTACATGCCTAGTGGTGAGGTGCTGGATTGTGCGCTCATCGAGCAGGCGGGAGGAGTTGGTGCGCCCATACCTCCTGTTGTGCCTGGGGAGTCTCTGGTTTCTGAGACTGTTTCCCAGTCTTCTGCACGTCTGGGATTACCGTCCGGTGGGGACGGTAAGGTGGATGGGAGGCAGAAGATTGATGGTGGGAGCCCGCGGGTTCCCATCCCTGAGCTTCAGAGCCGGGCCTACGATGTAGGTTCACCAAGGGTGTGAGTGTCGATTGGCGATCGTCTGATGGAGATGATTGTAGACACCGGGGCCGACGTGTCGGTCCTAAGCATTACAGCGGCACGAGTGATGGAGTTGCCCATAGAGGAACTGGCGGTTCCTTCATTCCTTCATGGAATGGGTGGGCACTCCATCGAGGTAGTAGGGGTCACAAATGTGGAATTGACCATCCACGAGAAAACCATCAAGGTGCCTCTCTTTTTGGTGAAAGGAGAAGGCAAAGCGTTGTTGGGCGTTGATCACGCCTCACGCTTCGGCTTGATGGTAAATATCGTGCACCGGAAGGTCTACTTCCGGGAGGATGTCTGGACGGCACATCCAGATGCCCTCCAAGCTGCATTCACCGATAGAGCGCATGCAGAACCTAGGGAGGTGGAAGCAATTCCATCGCCGATACCAGGGGCTTTGCCTCTGGGACGGCAACTCCCAGTGGATCCGCCTGCACTCGAGAAGGTTGACGGGTGGGTGCACATTGTTTCACCAGAGCTGCCTGAGACCAGAACCTCTATCGGGCGTGGAGAAGTTTGTTCTCTGCGACTGAGGGAGAATGTCTGGCTACCAGCCCACGTACGACGTGTCGTATCCGTGACGTTGGTAGAGCATGCCGGCCCTGGCCAGCTGCTTCTCGTGGAGCCACACCGGAAAGCCTTAGGTGGACGTGGTGTGTTGGTAATAGCAGGTATCGCTGCAGCTAACCGGCTTGGCACGTATGATATCTGGCTTGAAAACATGGGGAATGCACCCATTGCCCTGGAAACAGGAGAGGGTGTAGCCACGGCTCAAGCTGTGGAGGCTGCCATTGTGGTAGGGCTGGAAGAGCCGTCTAAGTTGAGAGGGGGAGACCCCACTCAGAAGACAGTTCGACCAGGGAAGTCCTCGTCTAAATTGAGAGGGGCATCCGGAAACGGACACCAAGTGCTCAATGTGGCGACGGCTCCTACTCTTGAAGAGTGTCTCAAGATTGGTCCCAATCTGAAGCCTGAAGAGGCGAGACAGCTTCGGGAGTTCCTGCTGGCACGCCGGGATCATTTCGTGTTCGACTTTACAGAGTTGGGTAAAACCTCTCTGGTTGAACATACGATTGACACCGGTGGGCAACCTCCAGTGCGAGAAGGATTGCGTCGAACCGCTCCAGCGGCCAGAGCAGTCGAGAAAGAAGAGGTGGCGAAGATGTTGGATGCAGGGGTTATCCAACCTTCGCGTAGTTTCTACGCGAGCCCTATATTGCTTGTTCGCAAGAAGGATGGTGGTTTTCATTTTTGTGTGGACTACCGGAAACTGAATGCCCAGACGAAGCTGGATCAGTATCCGTTGCCTCGCATCGATGATGCGCTCGACTCATTGGCCGGTGCGAAGTTTTTCGCTACCTTGGACCTGGCTAGTGGTTACTGGCAGGTTCGGATGGCTGAGCCAGACGTTGAGAAAACGGCATTTATTTGCTCTCAAGGTCTGTTTGAGTTCCGGAAAATGCCTTTCGGACTCTGTAATGCTCCAGCCACCATGCAAAGAGCGCTAGACCTCTTATTGGCAGGACATAAGTGGGAGACTTGTCTGGTGTACCTGGACGATATTATCGTCTTTGGGAACACTTTCGAGCAGTTTCTCGAGAGACTCTCCACTGTCCTTGGACTGTTACAAGGGGCGGAGCTGAAACCCCAGCCGAAGAAATGTTTCTTAGGCTTTAACAAAGTGCGTTATCTCGGTCATGTAGTAAGTGCCGAGGGAGTTGCTCCGGACCCGGATCTCGTGCGGGCAGTCCAGGAGTTTGATGTCCCGACGACGGTGACAGGCGTCCGCAGTTTTCTCGGACTTGCCGGTTACTATCAAAGGTTCATCAAGGACTTCGCCAACGTGGCAAGGCCTTTGCACAATCTGACGAAGAAGGATGTGTCCTTCGAGTGGTCGGATCAGTGCAAACTAGCATTTGCTCGGTTAAAGGCATTTTAACCGAAGCGCGGTACTCACCATGTACGATCCTCGTGGTGAGGTAATTATCCATACCGACGCTAGTGGGTACGGCTTGGGAGACGTAGTCTACCAGAAGTTACCGGAGGACAGTGTCCCCCCGTGTTCTGGCCTACGCAAGCCGACTCATGAAAGGAGCGGAAACACGGTATTTGGTCACCGAGCAGGAGTGCTTGGCGGTCATGTTTGCCGTGGGTAAATTCCGTCCTTACCTTTTTAACCGGGAGTTCGTGATCGTAACTGATCACCATGCTCTTTGCTATCTGCAGACAGCCAAGAACCTGCAAGGCAGGTTGGGGCATTGGCAGATGCAGCTTCAAGAGTACCGGTTCAAGGTTCAGTATAGGAAGGGGACACTGCACGTGGATGCCGACGCTTTGAGTCGGTATCCTGTTCGTGATGTGGCGGACCTTTCCTTACCTGAATACGTCGAAGCCGACGTAGGTGAGGTTATTTACCACATCCGTTCCGAGGTGGATTGGGTCAAGGAGCAAGAGGCCGATGGCTGGTGCTCCAAGGTGAAGGGAGTGAAATCTTCCGAGACCCCAACTTGAACCTCCAGTTCAAGTTTGTGGTGGCAGATGACTTGTTGTTTGCCATCAGGTCCATCCAGGATCGGCTAAGAACTGTTCTGGTAGTTCCCAAGTCATGCAGGGCTTTCTGTCTAAGGAAGCTACATGACATTCCCGAAGCTGGTCACTTCGGGAAGTTTAAGACCTACCAGAGACTGCGCTCACGCTTCTACTGGATCGGTATGAAGCGGGACACTGCCGAATATGTTAAGTCATGTTTGGTGTGTCAGAGAGCGCGACAGTTCGCTCGAAGTCAGGGATTTCTCCAACCGATTGTGCCGGAGTACCCAGTTGATACCTGGGGAATGGACTTCGTTGGACCGTTTCCTGCCTCCGTGGGTGGAGTCACCTATGTGCTTATCATGGTTGACTATTTCACCCGGTACGGTGTGGCAAGGGCGGTACGAAGGGCCACGGCCGCCTGTGTGGTGAAATTTCTGAAGGACGAGATCCTTTCGGTGTATGGCACACACAAAGCTCTTGTCTCGGATCGTGGGTCCCAGTTCTCCAGCAAAGTCCTGCTGAAGTTCCGGGAGCGCTATAGTATAGCGCATCACTTCACGACGGCGTACCATCCACAAGCTAATGGGCTTACGATGCGTACGAATAAAACCGTAATGGAAACCATCAAGCGGTACCTTGATCCCCTCAAGGAATAGCTTGACTGGCGGGATAAATTACGGCCTGCCGTGTGGGCTTATAACACAGCTGTCCAGGAGAGTACACAGGTCTCTCCATATCAGTTGTTGTTTGGCCGTGAGCCTCGGATGGAGATTCATAACCTCCTTCTAAACGGTCCAGTCCGCGACTTGCCTGACCAGCAAGCCGTGGAAGAGCAGGCTCGTCAACGTTTGACGGCTGCTCAGAAAAGGCAGAAAGAGCGGTACGACGGTGGCCGTGTGGAGCCTCCTCTGTATCAGCCTGGGGATCAGGTGTGGATAAGAGATCAGGCTGGGAAGCTCGGTCAGGCGAAGAAATGGAGTTTGGCTTATAAAGCTGAGGTGAGGGAGGAAGATGGACTTGGAGTCTCTGACACCTCCTCCGATGCAGACAGCGATGCCACAGAGGCTTCGGCGCGGAGTGAATTGACTCCGGCGCTAAAGCCACCGTCCGTTTCTTCGCCGGAGTCTACCGACTCTGAGGGAGATAACCCCCTCCACCTCGGTACAATCTCTGTCCGCGGAGACCGAGGGTGTATGAGGTGAGTGGGTTTGATGCTCGAGTGGGAAGCCCCCAGGGAGGCCTCTATTGTGGGGTACTCTTTGGGAGTTCTTCTTCTGGTGGGAGAGAGCCGGCAGTCCGCTAGTTTGGGCGGATGGCTGGGAGAGGAGGCGGCCGGACATTGCGGTGTTTGGGGCCCGCCACGGTTTCGGTAGAAACCAAGGGCGGCCCATCACCAGGTGTCCAGCCAAAGACCCGACAAAATCAGTTCGTGGACGGAGAAATCCGTCCGTGAAAACCTCCGTAAAATCTCCAATTACCGTCAATATAAGAGAATTGACGGTAAATGTCTACCCACCAGTTCCAGTCTTGGTGTAGGAGAATTCACCGTGTGTCTGCCCCTAAAAAGGCAGGCGACGGTGAAATCTCCATGGTGACCATGCATGAGGCGGCTGATGACGTTTTAGCCGCTACTGCACGGCCATTAGCCGCTAAGACGGTGAATTTGGTGGCTAGGCGCCATTTTGTTTATCACGGCCACACGTGGGTTGGAAAAAACCACAATTCACCGTCAAAGAGGCCAGCCAAGACTGGAAACCTGCAAAATAATTGAAAAAGTAAGTCCCTCTAAGGGAATTTCCTTCTCCTGCCTGTTGGCAGTTCTCTTTTATTTATTAACGGTGTGTTTTACGGTCAATGACTATACACACGTGGTGGGAATGGTTTCGCCGCCATGACTGTTGTCATGGTGGCCAAGCCACTATGGAAAGCACTTTTCTGGCGGGTTCAGCCCGTCCGAGCGCCGTTTCGCTTGGGAAGGCCCAAGTTCGACGGTGTTTGGGCGGTAGAAGCTCGCCAGGGAGTGGTTTTCGCCGTCCGAAGGCGGTAAAACACGGTCTCGACCGTGAATTGCCGACTTTGGACGGTGATAACGGCATTTCGCACGGTAGAAGTCTGTGCAGTGCCCGTTCCAACTGTCGGAACTCGGTGAAAGGGTGTTTTCCCTGTCCGAGGGTGGTCAGCCATGGTCCTTTACCGTGGTTTACCGACTTTGGATGGTGGAAACCGCGATTTGCACGCTGAAATCCCGTGGAATACCCTTTCTACCGGTTCCGAAAGGGGGAAAAGTGGTTTTCACCGTATGAAGGCGGTAAAACATGGTTTTGACCGTGAATTACTGACTTTGGACGGTGAAAACGAGAATTCTCACGGTAAAAACCCGTGAAATTCATTTTTCCACGGTGAAAACTTATTTTTAACGGTTCTTTTCCTGTTTAATAGGTCCACCATGGAGAAGGAGGAAGGTGACAGGAGTGGCCAACAGTCCCCCTCCCTCAGCCCGCTGCATCCTGGGGATGCAAGGCTGTTGGAGTCGGGATCGGAGGGCTCCCCATCATCTAGCGGACCGGAAACGGCTGACGCCACTGTGGAATCTGTTGATTCCCCGGCGGCAGAGGCCGTGGAAGGTCCGGAGTCTGCCCAGTCGACTCCGACCGGTGTTGGAGCCTTCTTGGGCAGATACCTGCAGTCGCCCTCCAGAGATACGGCTGCTACCACCGTTCAGTCAGTGGCGGCGGTAGTTTCTCAGGTTGGAGAGCCTGCAGAAGCGGGTGTTGATGGTGGGAAAGCGGCTACCGGTGTGGTAACCGCTAGTACCCCAGAACCCGGGTCTCTGTCTGTTCGAGACCTATTAGATTTTTCTAGGGTGGTCGAGGACAGTGAGGACGTCTCCTTGGGAGCGTCCTTAGTCATTGACACGGAGATGGAGGTTGAAACCACCGTTGATTCGGTGGTTGACGCCTCAAGGCAGTGGCGGAGCCGTAACGCCTCTTCAGAGGGCTCTTCGGAGTCTGACGGGAGTAGTTCGGCCTCGAAGGGTAAACCGTCTGGGACGAGATCCCCCAGAGTTCTTCCCGCCGATCCAATGTCTTTGGAGGCCGTGCCTGTGTCCTTGGCCGAAGAAGAGGGCCGCTTGGATCGGTTAGATGAAGCTAGACGGGACATGGTCCAGGAAGGTGGCTTCCTGGTCGGGGATTGTCGATGCTTCATCGGGGAGTTTCCCACCGTGCAGGTGAAGAAGGACGGAGCAAAGAAGCGCAAGAAAAAGTCCGGAGCCGCACGGATCACTGCCAGAGCCAAGGCTCTCGCAGAGAGAGAGGCAATGCTCAAAGCTAAGGAGGAGGCGTTGAATAAGTTCACGCCTGCTGTGGGGCTTCGAGCAGAGAGTCGCCCGCCCTGACGGTTGTTCAGGGGCTGCTTGGCCAGAGAAGCTGGCTGCTGGATCGGGTCCGCCCGAGGCAGTAGCTGGCCCCTCTGGCTGGTAGTCGGACAACCCGAAGAGGGACCGGCGAGCGGAGAAGAAGGCTACCCAGCCTCCAGTACCCGCTCCTGGTAAAACGGGAAAATCTGTGAGTGGTGGTGGTGGCAAGGGACAAAAGAGGTCCCGCCCTCGCACCCCACCAGTGGCTGAAAGCTCGAGAGGCAAGAAGGCCAGGTCCTCAGGTCGAGGAAAGGCCTTCGAACCTCGGAAGCCCGAGAGCTTGGAGTACAAGCTCAAACGGCTTCAGGCTCAAGCAGCGAGCCTGCACCGACAGATCGCTCGTGCGGTCGGTGCAGGTGAGCGGCAGGATTTTGAGCGCCGGGCTGCGGAGTTCCCTCTCCTGCAGGGAATGCCCGCCCGGAGCCCGCTCAAAACAGGGGAACCTCCTGTCGGTCGTGGCGTCCCGCCTATTGCGAGTGCCACGACCATCGCTGGCCAGAAGCGAATCGCCGAGAGGGAGGCGATGCAGGCTTCCAGTGCACCAGCCCATGGTGCGGAAGCCAAAGCTACTGGTAGCAAGAGTCCTTCGGCTAAGGGCACTTCTATGAAGAAGAGTACGGCCCCGGCCGGAAAACCTTCGAAGAAGGAGTCCGAGAAGGCGAAGGGGGCTAACCACCCGCCTAAGCCTGATCGGCCCAGTAAGTCGTCGGGGTCAGTTAAGTCTGACCCGACGCATGGTCAACCTTCCTCTCACGGGAAGAAAAAGAAAAAGGACCGTAAAAAGTCCAAGCGTGGGAGGAAGGGAAGTCCGACACCCTCCAGTAGTAGGCGCCAGGGAGCCGAAACTGGAGGCGTCGTGGCGAAAAAGGAGGAGTCCCGGCGTGCTCAGGCAAGCACGCCGGCCGGGGAGTCCACCGGTCCATACCCGTCCCGTTGAGGCGGCACGGATGGATGGTAGGTCGATGCGCGATGTTTTGGTCGGCACGCCTCCATCCTCCCCGAAGGTGGATGCGGTCTCGAGCCTGCGGGTTCGAGCAGTGGGAACCCTGCACCGTGTGACTTTGCCCTCACCTAGGGGCGAAGGAACCTCGGTTGCAGGAGTCAGTGTTCCCACAAGACGTGACCCCGTGACACCCAGTGGGGGTACACCCTTCTCTCCGGTCCATGGCGGTGGGGTATTTGATACCCTAGGACCTGAAACGTCAACCTCCCCTAGGCCTAAGGCCAAGGTAGACCTGGTAGACCTCCTAACAAGTCGGACGCTTCGTACGCGTCCGCAACTCTAGGATATTCCTTTCGAGGAATTCCGAGCCCTGGAGGAAAGCCGTCTTAGGGGGACGGTCTTCGATACTGGTTTTGGGTGGCGTAACACCCAGATGTGCTTGTGGTGGGCACGTCGGTGGGCTGCGGAGTGGATGGGCTCCACTTTCACAAGTCAACCACAGGATCTGGGCAGTTGGTTGTAGGCAGCTCCAGTGACTAGACCTGTGGGTGGAGGTCAAGGAGACCTCCACTGGCCAGCATTGTTCATCTGTTTGGGTTGCCTTTTGGCCTTTGTTTTTGTATATATTTATGGTGGCTTGGCTGGTCAAAGTTGACCAGCCAGTTACGTAAATATCACTGCCTTCACTCATCGTAAGTGTAGAATTAAACACGTCTTATTCATCATTTTACTTTGTGTGTCCGTGTCTATTTCTTGGGGAGTTACCGCGAGGGGGTGGGGTTTCTGGTCTGAGGAAACTCCGCCGTCTTTTACCGACCTGTTTCGGCCGGTACTCGTGTCGGCTAGCGGAGAACCCTTGTTCTACCGCGATATTCTCGGCATGGTCTTTTGTCGTGTCCATCGTTGGTGGCTCCTGGAGCCGACACATCCCAAGGGGAACACCGTGTGAGAGACGGCTACGGGTATGGTTCCGTCCCCGTGAGGAGCCGGTTGTTGGTAAGTTTGACGGCAGTTTTGCGGTTTTGCTGTGGGTGGCAACCACACGAGTACATGTGGTGCGCAGCTATCCCTGCTGCGAAGGGTGGGGAGGATCCTGAGTCCATGAACCGTAGGGGTGGTAATCCCGCCGGAACTGGCCTCATCGGTAGCTGGATGCGGCAGACAGCCATTGACCCTGGTCATCTGAGAGATCCCGGTGGAAGATGTTAAAGATGTCCCGATCCCCGATGATCTGGCGGGAGGACCGCTTGTTGTACAATGTAGCCCAAGCGGCGTCCCACAAGATGGCGATTCGGTAACGGGGATCCGGTTCCGGGATGTAGCGACGACTGGTGCGGAATGTCTGTCCGGCTGGCGTTCCATATATATGTATATATATATATATATATATATATATATATATATATATATATATATATAACTTTTTGTTAGGGAGGTAAAATACAATTTTTTCTTGTGTCTCTTTAGCCACAGTTTTTATGGTTTAAACTAACTTTGTTATATATGTACTAGGAATTAGAAAAAAACCTTTTTCTATAGCTTTTATATGTATTCTAGGTATATTTTTATTAGGAAAATTATTCGGAAAATAACCAATTACATGGGTTCATGAGGTAGAATCTTGCCCCTCCAAAACAAAAGGCTCGAATTGAGCCAAAAAGAACAGAGAGCCTCTGAGCTTCAATTGGATTACCACTCTTTATTTGTGCTGCCTCACCTACCCATCAACTTAAACCAAGGATTGTTCATCATTCTGCTGGGCACTGTGTTGTTTCCCCACAAGATTTATGTTAAATGTTTAAATTGGTTTGAGGGAACAATTGCATTAATAAAAGTTTGTATCAAACAATTTCTGAACTACGTTGATTATTTCAGTCTTAACTGACTTAAACAAACCTAATAAAATAATAAATTGCTTTCCTATAAACTTAGAGGAAATAGAAGCAACAAAATGGTGCTGTGAACAGGATAAGTTTTTTGTGGGGATATTTTTTTTGTTTTCTACATTTCAAAAATTTTAAAAAAACTTATTTTTCTATTAAATAATTTGTTTTTCTCTTTCAATTTCTAAGTTATGAGTAGTCCTAACCTGATACCCTGTCCCTAAGAAAAAAGGTTGCTGTATGTTTAAGGCAACCAACCGGCTACAGTAAACAGTGTGCTATTTGCCCCTTCAGCCCAAAGAATAATCCCTCAGCTTTCCCAACACTCAGTTACCAAGTGGACCCTAACAATCCCCATTTTTATTTACCCACAACAAAAAAACACAGAAATTCCCTCCACTAATACAGTCCAAAAATACTTTTTTCCTACACTTACTGAAGATTGGGAATCCGAAACCTATTCAGCACAAGAAATTTCCGAATTAAGCGAAGCAAATAAACATACTCCAAAGTGATTGGTAGTCTTAATAAAAATGTACAATAATAATTTGTTAATAACGTTCAATGTAAAAAGGGTCAGAACAATAAAAGGATGAACGGTGAACATTGTGGGTAATCCTAAAACCTAGAACAGAATGCGTTATGAATGAACTAAGGGATGAACACTATTAACATGGGTGCAGAACACAAATTGTTTTATATTGAACAACAAACTCAATTTAACGTAATCCCACCAAAGAACGATGTATAAACAAGGGATTCACGGAATCCTGGAATCTATACGACAAACGATTATGTAAATAAAATTTCAAAAATGTGCAAATTGTTTTTAAAAATTGTTCGTTTAATGCAAATAGAAAGAAATTAAAAAAAAATTTTTGAAAAAAATGTAAAAATAAAAATGCAAATTTATGCAAATTTCTAATTAAAATATTGAAATTTATGCATTTTATTATGGATTATATTGATTATTGCACATGTGCAATTGTATATAATTCTATAGTGAACCTAAAAGTGGTGGCTTTAATGATTGTTTATGACTAGCAATATTTATTTTTAGAACGTTTGGCATAAAAGTAATTTCAATTAAAAATGAAATTAAATTTATAAAATATAAAAATACAGGCTTTCTAATTCAATATTTATATTTTCTTTTTGAATTTAAATTAATAAGAGTGCATTATTCACTTGTACTCTTTGCCCACTAAAACAGTAGATCTCATTCTTCCTAATAAATCAACTATAGCAAAAAAAAACTCCCACCCTCTTTCACTTAAAATAAAATAAAATTCATTTATTATAATCGATTTAAAATAGTTCCTATTCCTCAACAATTACGAAAATAAAGATACGGAATTTTCTTGAATGTTCTAGGCCAAGCATGTCAAACTCAAAAGCTAACACGTCTAAGTTTATGTGGGCTGCAAAAAAACAAAAAGTTCAATTTTTACAGAAGCATAGGTTTATTTCGACAGCGGTAAACGGTAAATTTAAAGGGCTGGTGCCACATGCGGCCCGCTGGCCGCGAGTTTGACTTGCTTGGTCTAGGCGGTCCCGTTCCCAAAAAATGTCGATAATCGAAAATTAATTATAATTAATTAACTACTCGATGGATTGATTTGATTTTTTAGGTGTTTGGCATTTTCGCCAAGATGAACATTAGGCAACAATATCAAAATCTCTGTCCGGTTTGGAGAAATAATCTCCGTTCACACACACACACAAACCTCAAAATTATCCCTTTTCTCTCTTTCTTTGCAGTATCCTATGGCATCTATGTGCTCCTTCAGAGCAACATAGATCCAAAAAGTATAGTGTTCAGCCAATTCTATAAGTATTCCATTTTGAGTTTTAGTGTTACTCTTAATGTTCATCCGTTCATCTGTTCATCCTTTTAATCCGTCCCTGTAAAATTGTTCATTCTCTAAATTTTAATTTATTTGTTATTATTCCGTCTTGTTAATTCGAACATTTCAGTAAACCGAACACCCCTCGCATTAATTTATTTGGATTGCTGCGATTGTATTGTAATTTAATAAGAAAACTGATTTACTTTTTTATAATGTATTGGCAGGTAGAATGGTGTACAGTGAATCTTCGAAAAAGGCAAGTTATCAGTTGTATAAACGACCATATGGATGTGCAGTATTGAATATTACAGATGCCTTACAAGATTATGGACGCAATCTTGAAGAAAAGGAATTTGCAATGAAACTTTATTAGTAAGCACATTTTTACATCTATTTTTCATGTGTTTTACTTGGATTTTAATAATAACTCTGAAAGTAGCCTAGTGGGCCAATGGTAGGGGTAGACTTGCCACCTGTGGAGGACAGGTTAATTGGAGGACATGTTTGCCTTCGTGGAGGACTCTCATGGAGGACTTCTGAGAATCCATAAGTCAGATGACTTGTGGATTCTCAGGGTATATAAAAAGTCATTTTTCTATGTTTTTGGATTGAATTCAAAAAGAACGAACCTATGCCCAATTTTGGCTAGGTTCTTGCATATTATTTTTCAAGTATATTATTTTTATGTGTTATGATTTAATACCAAGTTTTCTATTTCCCTCATATTGTTATATCTATGAAGTAAATCCTCAATTTTATTTAACTTCAACAGTGGTGATCTTAATTATTCAAACTAAATCAATTCACGATTTGGGACTTAGCCAATCACCTTTAATACTAGTAAAAACTCACTCGTACCATTAAAAAGAGCAGACTCTATCTGGGGAAAAAGGTCTGTCACAATATATGCTGGAGGTGCGGGGTAGTTTACAAAACTTGCTACCTCGTTTTGCCCTTGAAGAGCGTGTTGAAAAACATGAAGCAGTATACGTATTTCAATTGTGCAAACAATTTTTTGTATCAAAACAAATTTTTTTTAAAGCTTTATGGTCACAATATACGATAAACAATGATGAAAAGCAACGGAATAACTGCAAGGTTCTCACAGCAACTCCAAGAGAGATGCCGACGTGAACATCTTGCCAAAGAACGAGCTTAAGCTCGGGACCGTCGTGAAGAATGCCGCCTTGCCCGAGATGTCCATAAGAAGAATGAGGACAAGCTGAGAACCCTTGTGGAAGAGAAGCGACTCCAGGAGGAAGAGAAGCACGCCGAAGAAGAGGAAAGCCAAGCCGAATCCCAACTTATAACTGAAGCAGCATCATCTGAAGCCTCTCAACGAAGCAACGAGCAGAAGCTGGTCGACCAGTTTGCCAAACTTATGAAAGATGCATGCCCTGAGAGCCATGAGGAATTGGTAAGACAGCAATGTGGAGAAACGACACCACACCACCTTGAACACACAGAAGAGAAATCTCAGACACGGAAGCAAGTCACCAACAGAATCTGGGTGCAAGTTCAGGCCAGAAGCTCCTGAATGGACTCCGAACCTGGGGCCGATGCCGTATTCTGAAAAGAATTCACTGCATCTGCTACAAGGGTTTCCAAAGTATACTGGATCTGAAAACATACTTCTTTACGTTGAAGAGTTTGAAGATTTTGCGATTGCACACCAGTGGAACTCCCTGCAGCGATGCAGTCACTTTACTGGTCTCCTTCGAAAGTGAGCAATCAAATGGCTTGCCTATTTTTGTTTGGAATAATGGCAAAATAAATTGGCTAATGATGCATAATGGAACTTTTAAGGTCTATGCAAAAGAGTATCCTAAGATGTATCAAAGGATCCATCCCCAAGATGATGACTTTGCTGATATCGAGCCTGAGGAAAGCTCTACTTCCATCTCTGATGCAGTACATGTTTTGAGCGCGAAAGGACAACCTTTACAACTTCGTGAAGTTTGCCGCCCAGATGGAGGGAGAGCTGATCAAGGAGAAGATGCTAGTGTACAAGACAACTACTGGTAACCAGCCGACCCAGCAGCAGAAGCCTCAACAACCGAAACAGCAGCTGCAACAACAACAGAAGAAGCAGCAGATGTGGACGAATAAGAACACGGCCACATCTGAAAAGATGCAGGACACAAAAACGAATCAAGATGGTGGATCAAGACTCCAGCAGAGAAGATCTACTGGACCACTCATCTGTTACCAATGTCGTGAGCCTGGACATCGAGCGTTCCAGTGCCCTAATGAACCAAACCGAAGAAGGATGAGAACAAGATGACTTCACCAACTTCAGTCAATTGAGTTGATGAATTGTCGGAAATGACGGTGCCGAAATCATCTGCACTTACGAAATCTATGTTCTACGGAATGGAATGAAAATGGTACCGGAAAGGAAAGGCTGCATTCAACAATGCGGAGATGTGCCCAGGTCTGGGTAGCCCGTGCCAAAATGTCAATCCAAGTCGCCGAGAAGCTTGTCCAAGGAAAATTGATTGTCATCTAAGGACATCGTGATTCTTTGCTGGGGAACAACCTCGGTAAAGATCTCAACCTTTGCTTGGACATGAACAAGAAGAAAGTCTCTTTGCTCCGCTCCGATTCTATGATCCAGAGGCAGAAATTGCCTTACATACCTATGCTTTTGACTACCAGATTGGTGTCATAATTTCTCAGTATCAAAAAAGAGCAGCAGAAACCTGGAGTTGTAGGATATTATAGCCGAAAACTCCAGGGAACAGAACGAAACTACGGAACAACTGAAAAAGAATGTCTTGCAATCGGTTACGGCATAGATAAAGCCAGACCGTATGTTTTTAACCGAAAAATTCAAAGTATTAACTGATCATAAAGCCTTGTGTTATTTAAAAACAGCACAGAATCTTGATAGCCAATTGTGTAAATGGCAGATGAAACTACAACCGTATGATTACGAAGTAGTTTACAAGAAAGGTAAAATGCGCGTGGATGCTGATTGCGTCTCACGTTACGAAAATAATGTTCCTGCTAGTTGGAAGCAGAAAAATGGATTTCCAGTGGGAACGGGGGCAATCCCTTGATGAAGAACTACTCATCAAAGAATCACTCCAGAGAGATCGACTGCATCCCTATCACGAGAAATTTGCGATAGTGGATGGCATTTTATACTATATCAAGTATGAAGAGACAATGCCAGTACTAACGTGTACTGTCCCCCAAAAGTTGAGAATTGGGTTATTCCAGATGCTATATGATGTGCCTGAGGCCGGCCGTTTTGGTTTCACCAAATTGATGAAAATAATCAAGGAGCGATTCTACTGGAAGGCAATGAAAGCAGATGTTGCCGACTACATCAGGTCGTGCCACATCTGTCAACGAACGAAACAGTCACACCAAAAAGTACCTGGATTGTTACAACCAATCATTGCAGGAAATCCGACAGAGTGTTGGGGAATGGATTATGTTGGTCCTCTTTCAAAGTCAATTGGAGGTGTCCAACATATTTTGATTGCAGTTGACTACGCAACAAAGTATTGCATCGCGAAAGCAGTGGCTAGAGCAACTGCCCAGGCAGCAATTGCCTTCATCAAGGACAAAATTGTGAATGAATTTGGAGTTCCTCAGAAGATCATCACTGTGGCAACCTGCTCAATGGGTGAGATTTCAGAAGTGACCAGTTTCCCCTCCAGGTGGAGTTACCTGGAGGTATAAATGGTCTAGTCAGCCATTTCTTCTGGGCAGTGTGTTGAAGGCAAGTGACTTGAAAGGATCATCTATGCTGGAGGCCAAGGTGGCCTCCATTGTTCTTTTGTTTTGCTTGTGTTTTGCCTTTGTGTTTTTCATGGGGGCTTGGCTGGTGGAATGCACCAGCCAAGTTGTGTGAATATCATTACCACTGCTAGTTCGTTTTATGAGTAAGTGTTTAATAAATCCTTGTTTTATCTTACTTCTGGTGTCGTGTTTTACACTCGTACTCAGCCTCTTGCATTGTTAAAGACCGTGGATTTA
Source organism: Brachycybe producta (assembly GCA_036925085.1). NCBI lineage: Eukaryota > Metazoa > Arthropoda > Diplopoda > Playtdesmida > Andrognathidae > Brachycybe > Brachycybe producta. The sequence goes on along the minus strand of JAUPFP010000017.1, from coordinate 4,245,263 downwards.
ACTGTTTAGTTGGTCAAATCACCGTGTGACGGTAGTATGCTGCTGGGTGCAAACTTCTGTCCATGGCACAGTGGCAGAAACCTTCGGCAACCTCATTTACCTTGTTTTACCGCAATTACACCATGGGGTGCAGACTTTGGTCCATTGTACCGTGGTGGAAATTGGTTTAAGAGGTTGTTACCACAATTACACCGTGGGGTGCAGACTTTGGTCCCTGGTAACAGGGTAGAAAGTGGTAAAAAGTTGTACCGTGAAGTACACCATTGGGCACGGACATTTGTCCGTTAGACCGTGGTATTTTACGGTTCCATTTTTTCGTTACGGTGTTTTACGGAATTTGGTCCGTTAATTTACCATTTTCGACGGTGGAATCCTGTTTTCTGGTGGTTTTGGCTATAATTGACCATGGAAGCACGGTGGAATTAGGTGCAAGCCCCGGTATTACCAATGGAGAGTCGGGAAACTGGTTTGGAAGCGGGATTGGAGTTGCACAACCGCATTGTCGACTGTCCTTTTAGGACGGACGGTGGAGTAACACTGGAAACAGGGGTACGGAGCGGTAGCATGGAGGAGGATTCTCTAGAAAAGGGAAGCGCCGTGTATGGTTTTCTACGAGCCAACCTTTGCTGGGAAAATTTGTCACGGTGCAGGGATGTGCCGGTGACGTTCTCCCCGGAGAATCTCCATTGGAAGATGGTGAAGCCGATGGTGAACTTGTTGGGCTTGGAGCTCGGCCACGGCTGAGTGTCTATGTTTCCACCACCGCCCATTCGGTCGGACATGGTGGTCATCTCCTTAGGGATATGGTGGAAATCCCACACTACATTGCTCTGGAGGGATGGCCTTTCTGGCTACGCTCGCCGAGCAGCAACTCGTGGAGATTGCTTACAGGATTGATGTCCTTTGGTTGGAAAGACGGTTGACCTGGTCAGCGACTGAACCGAGGAATGTACCGAGGTTTTCACTGTCGCCTGTGCGGCAGGCTGCACGGAGGGAGGCGCCGCCAGTGTAAACCAGGCCAGCACTTTTGCAGAAAGAAACCGGGCCATTTCCTAGCAGATTTGGCCGAGGAATTCCTCCCACATCCAGACAGCAATCGAGGGTTTGCATGGCGTTACCCTCGGCAGCTGATTCTGTGTCTGACACTTCGGGTAACCGGAGTAGGCCACCTTGCAGGGTTAGTGCCGCTACTTGGATGCCCACTATAACGGTTCCGACCGAAGTTCAGGCATTTGGGTTTTTCAACCCAGTCTACTCGTTTGTTCGTTATGATGGCCGAGAGGATATGGCACCTTTTCCTCCGTATGTTCGAAGTAACAGCTCGGGTTCAGCACTGGACGGATGAGTCCAGGTGCAGTTACTTTACGTTCCTGCTTGACGGTCCGGCAGAGGGGTATTACACTTTTCGTACCTCACCTGGGCTGAACTGAAAGACGCTATGGTTTGCCTATTCAGTTCGGGAAGTCAGGCTTGTGTCTGCTTCTCGGAGTGTGAAACGTTGAAGCAGGGTGGTCATGAGTTTGTGCTGGCATTCTATTGGAGGTTCATTGAACTGTCAGAACGCGTGTGTTCGGGGCAAAAATGATAGCTGTTGGCTCATTCGTTTCAAATGGAAGCTCCTGACGGCTGTCACCGATCAAATGTTTGGTTGCCAGGCCAAGACAGTAGAGGCATTTGCCCGTAGGGCACAGCTTGTTGAAGCTGATATGCTGATGGCAGGTAGATTACCTGCCTGTACTCGAGTGGTCGCAGGGAACCGGGCTAGTGCCCAGTTCTCCGGTGCCCTGGCTAGCTCTGGGAGCTCTGCCAAAGCTTCTGCTTTAAACCCGCCGGGTGTGAAGGCTGCTGCACCGTCCAAGTCGGACAAAGCAGTGGCCAAGACCGGGGGTAAGAAGGGAATGAAGCAGGTGAGCTCTGGTGGACAGCTGGTGGCAACCCCTTGTGGTGCAGACCGTGGGTCAGGAGGATCACTCCGGCGAGTCGGCCCATGTTTTGGGTGCAATTAAGTGGGGCACCTGAGACAGGACTGTCCCGATGCCAATGCCAGGCTTAGTGCTGGTGTGGCTGGAGGGTCGCAAGTTCCTGGCCTCCATAATGGATGACCAGTTCTACTATCGACTCGTGGAGGATAACGAAGGGATGCCTTTGTTAAACCGTCGCCAGTCACCACTGTACTGAGTGGTGAGTGCCCTTTAGTGCTTGAAAACTCAGGTGTCCAACATCGTTAGGGTGATCGGTGAGGTGCTCAATCGTGCACTCATCGAGCGTACGGGAGCCGATTTGTTGTTTATACGTATGAAGGCAGCATGAGCGATGGGGTTACCCATTGAGGTACTGGCGGTACCGTCATGTCTATTCGGCATGGTTGCACAGGTGGACTTGACCATCCACCGGAAGACTATTAAGGTGTCTTCTCCTTGTACAAGGGAAGAGCGAAGCAATTTTGGGTGTTGATTATGCCACACACTTCAGCTTGATGGTGGATATGGTGCACCGAACGTGTATTTCCTGGAGTATGTCTGGACCGCACATCCAGACTCCCTTCCGATTGAGTGCTTGGGAAACCTGTGGAGGTGGAATCAGTTCCACCACCAATACCAGAGGCCTTGCCTCAGGGATGGCAGCTCCCAAAGGACCCACCAGGAGGGTTGATGGGTTGGTGAACATTTCACCAAAGCTGCCCGAGACCAGAGTTCCTATCGGGAGCAGGGAAATTTGTTGCCTGCGACTGAAGGAGAACATATGGATACCAGCCGATGTACGATGTGTGTCGTATAGGTGTCGCTGGTAGAGTATGCCGGCTCTGGCCAGCTGCTTCTCGTGGAGCCGCACTGCAAAGCCTTGACTGGACGTGCTGTGTTGGCTGTGGCAGGAATTGCAGAAGCCAACAGGTTGGGCAGGTACAATATCTGGCTCGAGAACGTGGGAGATGCACCCATAGCTCTGGAGACGGGAGGGTGTGGCCACAGTTAAGCTGTGGAGGCTGCCCTTGTGTTAGGGCTGGAAGAGCCATCTGAGTTGAGAGGGAGAGGCCCCACTCATGCGACGGTTCGACAAGGGGAGGACAAGGAGGCAAGGCAGCTCCTCAATGTAACGACGTCTGCTACCCTCGAAGAATATCTTGAGATTGGTCCCAATCTGAAGCCTGATGAGGCAAGACAACTTTGGGAGTTCCTACTGGAGTGACGGGATCATGTTGCATTCGATTACACCGAGTTAGGTGAAACCTCCTTGTTCAAACGTACAATTGATACCTGTGGACAACCTCCGGTTCGAGAAGGATTGCGTCGAACCGCTCCAGCAGTCAGAGCGATCGAGAGAGAAGAGGTGGCAAAGATGTTGGATGCAGGGGTTGTCCGACCTTCGCGTAGTCCCAATGCGAGCCCTATCTTGCTTGTTCGCAATTAGGATTGTGGCTTTCGTTTTTGTGTGGACTACTGGAGACTGAACTTTCAGACTAAGCTGGATCAGTATCCATTGCCTCGCATCGATGATGCGCTCGATTCATTGGCCAGTGCGAAGTTCTTCGTAACCTTGGACCTGGCTAGTGGTTACAGGCAGGTTTGGATGGCTGAGCCAGAGATTGAGAAAACAGCATTCATTTGCTTTCAAGGTCTGTTTGAGTTCCGGAAAATGCCTTTCGGACTCTGTAATGCTCCAACCATGATGCTGAGCATGCTAGACCTCTTGCTGGCAGGACATAAGTGGGAGACTTGTCTGATGTACCTGGACGATATTATCATCTTTGGGAACACTTTCAAGCAGTTTCTCGAGACTCCACTGTCCTGGGACTGTTACAAGGGGCGGAGCTAAAATTCCAGCCGAAGAAATGTTTCTTTGTCTTTGACAAAGTTCGTTATCTCGGTCATGTAGTGAGTGCCGAGGGAGTTGCTCCGGACCTGGATCTCGTAAGAGCAGGGCTGGTTACAATGCCTGGCAAATCTGCCCAGTTTTACCGGATCCTGACTATTAGGAACCGGTATTGAAGTGCGGACTGCCCTCTTGCACCACGGTGTTCCAAGGTAGCAATGTTCGTCGGTGGAATCACTGGAGTGAAGCCCATCCGCTCCGCCATTGACTGATGCACCCACCAAAGGCACATCCGGGTGTTCCGCCACCCGACTCCGATGTCAAAATCCAACCCCCTGAGCCTTGCTTCCTCCTGCCGTCGAAAATCTTCGATGGCAAGAGTGGCGAGCTGCGAACCCACACACAGCATCCGACTTGTTAGAAGATCTACGAGGGCAGCTGCGGGATCAGACATGCTCCCTTATAGTGGTTGGGTAACAAATTCCCCAACCATCTCTTCTAAGTCATATCCAAGGAGGTGCTGGACTTACGGTGCCGCGAGCTGGGCTAGACGAACTAACCCAGCTCTTGTCCTTACGACGTCCAAAATTGTGTAGCACCTCCTTACTGGGTTGATGACCAACAACACCGGATAATCTCTACCGCCAAAAGCAAGCACATAGCTAATGCTAAATGATGGTAACGACGGTGCCCACGGTACTGGAGGTGGCTCTCCCAATCGATAGTACCCATGGCACTGGAACCCCTCCATTCCCGGCTGGTCTTGCCACAGACCAAGTCAGTTATTCAGAAAGACCTCCCCTTCTGATTACGGACAGGCTCTAAAGCGTCAACCCGTGACCTGGATCTCTTTTCTGCTCCTAGGGTCTCAAAGACCCACTCATCAGGACCTGGAGAGAAGGGTGTCCTTCCTTCCGAAGGCATGTGACCACGTTTGGCAAGAACACTAACTGTCCCTGCCGGGCTGCCCCTGCCTCTAGGTAAAGGCAAGCTGACCCGCTGGAGAGTTTCCACAACCACCTTTGGGGAGGATGGAGGCATGCCAAGAACGTCTTGCATGGACCTACCATGGTTCCGTGCCATCAAAACCTGACAGGTATGGTCCGGTTGGTTCCCGGCCGACATGCCACCTGTGTCAGGACTCCTCCTCTTCCGTCCCGACACTTCTGCCACCAGTCCCATGGGAGTCTTTTTTTGGAAGCCTTTGGACCTCGCTTCTTTTCATGTCTGGGCCTTTTTTATGAGAAGAAGGTTTACCATGCTTCGAGCTGGATGCAGCTGAGCCCAAAGACTTACTGTGCCGGTCAGACCTCGAAGGGTGGTTAGCCCCCAGCCAAAGCTGTACTCGACTCCGAGTCGGTTCCCATAGCCGACTTAGCAAATGAGGACGGCCGTGCCGCCCCGAAACGCCCTCGTTCAACCCGGTGAAGATTCACTTTCCCCGGTGCAAGGGCCTCCTGCACCTTGGGCAGGTGCTTTGGGGCCTGCATTGCCCCCTCTGTATGATATGCTGTTGGCCAGTGGCGGTTGTGGCACTCGCAACTGGTGCGACACCCTGTCCGACAGGAGGTTCCCCTGTAACGAGCATATTCTGGACTTCAGCTTCCCGCAGGGGCCAGAAACTGAGAGATCTCTCTTTGCTTGGGCTTCGCATTTTGCCGCTTGATGTAGGTACCGCACACGGTCCTCATGACTCCACTTGCCTGCGGGGAAGCCGGCCGGACCTCCATGTCAGGTCTTCGCCTTTTCCCTTCTGGACGACTGGCTACTGGTGTGGTGATAGGGTGGGGACATTTCTGTCCCTGACCATCACCACCACTGGAGTGCCCTTGGAGTGGATACTTGATGCTGGTTGGCCTTTTTCTCTGCCCTTCGGTCCCTTTTTAAGAGTCCCAGACTGCCAGCTTGAACAACCAGCCACTGCTTCGGGCGGACCCGCAACAGACGGTTGGCTATCAGCCAGGCAGCCCTGGGGCTCTCTCAGGATGGGCATGGGTCTCAGCCGGAAGGCCGAATGCCGGCGTGAACTTCGCCATGGCAGCTTCCTTCCTCTTTAGCTGAGCCTCTCTCTCAGTAAGAGCCTTCATCCTTGTAGTGTACCGAGCAGCACCAGACTTCTTGGTTTTTGATCTGTCCTTTCGGTACTGCTGGTTAGGGAACTCCACGACGTAGTATCGTTTCCCATCCACCATCAGAAAAATTTCCGATTGCGTCCGGTACTTCCGACTTTAGTCGAGCCGATCGAGTCGGTCCTCTTCAGCTTTCCACGAAGGGTCCCCGTCTAGAGGACTCCCTTGAGTGGTGGGAGTACCCTCCCGGAAACGGGGTTCCTGACAGTTTACCCGGGAAGGCCTGTCTTCTCCCTTTGGACTCTGAAGAGTCCTCCGCAGAGAGGATTCACTGGCCTCTCAACTGCCGAGAGATGTGCTCCACGGAATCCTTTCTGGTGTCCATCCTTGCCTCCATGTCAATGACAAGAGTACCTCCCAAGGAGGTATTCTTGTTTTCCTCAGCCGGCTTTGGTCTGCTGGAGCGATGAGTTTCGTCGTTGAGGCGGCCTCCACACCGGTGGCCACCTCTCCTACAGGCGTACTCGTGCATAAGGCTTCCCAACCATAGGAATTACCATGGCTTCCAACTAAATGGTTGCCTTCTGTGATTCCATGGTGGTTGTCGGTGTCAACTGTCCCCACACGGACCCAAAATACAATGGAGTCTGGGGGACGCCTGAGCCACCACAGCATCCCCTGCAAACAATAGACCCAACGGTCCACCATCAGCCAGGTCTGCTTTGGCTTGCCCCATAGAGTCTGGGGAGCCCACAGGATCTGACTCCTACATTCCTGCATCACCAGGACTGCCATATCCTCCTTTACCGCTGTGGTCTTCTGAAATAAACCAAAAAATACCGAAAAAAAACTTCTTACCATGGTACTAAGTGATTTCCACGGGCTTTTACCTCAAAAAATCACCTTCCGGCAGGCAAGCACAGTGGAACACGGCCGTAGCCATCCCCAATGGTATTCGCCCTGTCGGAACCGGCCAAAAACGTTTCTGGACAGTCCAACCACCGCAATTCTTGGTTGGTTACGTTGGATTGTGAATTCCATGAGTTTCCACTGTGCGAATTCATTTTCCAACCGTGCAAACCCCGCGAATCACGGTAAAAACCATTTTTTACGGGGACCTCATGGTCAGAAATGACGAAACTCCTGTTTGGACCGTCCAAACCACACAACCCAAGTTCAGGCTTATGGTGAAGTGACTTCCATGGACTTCCACCGTGCGAAATCATCTTCTGGCTGAGCAAACACCTTGGACCACTGTAAAAACCGTCTCCAACGGTGTTTTTATGGTCAGAACCGCCCAAAATCTCATTTTGCCCGTCCAAACTCCGTAAAACTTGGTCTTCACCAACCCCCATGGTGTTCGGTCAGACAAACCCCGATATTTAGACGGTTCCCAATTCAGTAGCATCACCATGGCAACCATCATGGCGATGCCTCCACATACACCACGTGTGTCAGTGGTCAATTACCCCTCGACACCAATTGACAGTAAAAGATAACTGCCAACATCCAGTGGTCTTGAGTAATTTTGCCGATTCGCCATGTAAAACACGTTTTTTTCTAAAATTACTGCAAATGTCCTCCTTTGGGTAAAACAACACCCAAGATGGCGCTTAGCCACTAACTTTACCGGAAAATTGGCTAACAGTGTCGGCTAAAACACCATTAGCCGCCTCCACCACTGTTTCCATGGAGAGTCTATCGTAGTCTGCCTTTTTAAGGACAGATAAACCGTGCGAATTTCTGGGAAGAAACTCAGGAGAGAAATCACGGATAGAATTTACTTATGTAGACTCCACTCGAAGTCTACAGCTGGAAGTAATGGATTTCTCCACCCAATTCATCCTGGGCGACCGCCATCTGTCTATGACAGACAGGCTGTGTCCCATCCAGGGGTTATTGGGCTTCCAATTCCTTACATCTCCGTACCAGGCCTTCATCCCATTCCAGGGATCGGCCTGCTTTCTCCCACCAAGGAAGGGCTCATAGAGCCCCTGACGGGTCCTGGTGACCCAGAGGAAGCCTGCAACACCTCAAAAGCCTTCGGTTTCCTCAGTCAGAGGTTGTACTGGGGCTGAAGCGCTTCCTCTGCCTCAGAGTCAGTAGACTCATCAGCCAAGATGGGCTGACTGGAGGTTCCTGGAGGGGCATTGTTCATCCTTTCACGTCCATCAGTCTTGGACTCTGCGTCACTGGTTCCTTCAGAGTTCGAAGAGGTGTCAGAGCCTCCCTGGCTATCTTCCTCACGAACTCCACATTTGGGAACGTATAGCTTCAGGTTATCAACATGAAACCTGTCCCACACTTTCCAATCATACCCAATGTTACCCATCTACGAATTCTTTCTCGTAGACTATGTCGGAAATCTGCCGGACCACCGTACCCAGTTCAGCCTTTTATGCCCAATTCCACTTCTTGGCTTGGCCGAGCTTACCTGCCAAGTCCCTCATCCAGACCTTCATTCCATGCTGGTACAGGGATGGCTTCACCCGGCCAGCGTCATACTGGCTCTTCTGTCTTGCTTGAGCGGCCACCAAATTTTTATGCGCATGCTACTCCACGGCTTGCTGGTCAGGCAAGTCGCGGACCGGACTGTTAGAAAGGATTTTATCAATCTCCAACCTTGGCTCACGACCAAACAACAATTGGTACGGAGACACTTCCGTGCTCTCCTGCACTGCAGTGTTGTAGGCCCACACGGCGGGCCGTAAATTTATCCCACCACTCGCGTTGGTCCTTGAGGGGATCAACATAATGCTTGATGGTTTTCATTATGGTTTTGTTGCTACACATCTAGGAGCCACGATCCGAGATGAGTTATCGGTATCCCATACACCAACAAGATCTCATTCTTCAGAAACTTAACACAAGCGGCAATAGCTTTTCGTACTGCCTCCGTTATGCCATACCAGGTGAAGTAGTCCACCGTGATCAATACATAGGTGACTCCACCCATGGACGCAGGAAAAGGCCCAATGAAGTCCATTCCCGAGGCATAAACTGGGTACTCTGGAACTATCAGTTGTAAGAATCCTTGAGCTCTTGCGAACTGGCATACCCTTTGACACATCAAGCATGATTTAACATACTCCAGTGTCACGTTTCATACCTAACCAGTAGAAATGGGTACGCAACCGTTGGTATGTCTTGTACACTCCAAAGTGACCAGCTTCTGAGCTATCGTGCAACTTCTGCAAGCAGAAAACTTGACACGACCTCGGCACTACTAACACAGTTCTTGTGCGATTCGGAATGTATTTGATGGCATACAGTAAGCTGTTAGCCACCACAAACTTGAACCTTAAGTTCGAGTTGGGGTCGGTGTGGAACTCATTTCTCACCTTGGAGCACCAAATGTCCTTGGCCTGCTCCATAACCCAATCCACCTCGGATTGGATCCGGTAAATTACCTCACCCACGTCTGC